>JADRCC010556296.1:0-10388 GCA_019843855.1 Hylomyscus alleni | reverse complement strand
CCCCTGGGGGTGAAGATCACTGTCAGAGGACTCAAATCCAACCGAGACCTGGCAGAAAAGCATACTTGAAAGTGCCTTGGAATGCATGTGGGTGTCTCCCTGGCTGGGGACAGCTCAGAAACCTGTTCCTATGCTGCTGCTCTGCAGGAACATCCTGGGAGTGTTATGCTTTCCAAAGGGTGGAACTATATTCCCTGCTTGTGTGAGCAGAGTGGGCTGCCTGCTGGGCCCTGTCACTGTGGGTGTGCAGTCAAGCTGTCTCAGGTGCCCATCGGGTTACTCCACTATTCATACGGCTGGGGACTGGAAGACTCGGAACGTACCATCTCTCTGTTGACAATCTTCTCCTCTGCAGCCACCTGCAGCCACCCCACAGAACCACTCAGCCCATTTCAATGAAGATAACTGGAATCTGCTCACTTTTAAGTAACGATGAGCTTGCAAACTGGAACATTTCCAGAAGAAAAAAAATTATCTTAATTTGTGCTACCAATTAAAGAGGTCTTTATAGGTGTGTGTATGATCATCTTATACATAGTAATGTGCCCTAATTGGTGTATAATGGGTAGGATGTAATTTGTAGATTACCCCCACACAGTAAATAGTTTATTATTTCAGAACTACCAAAAACAAGACTCATAGTTTAACAATAAAATTTTCACTTCTAGCTACACAGTTTAAGACATCCTGAATTTTCAAATACCCTGAATACAGGAATCAAAGTTGAAAAGAATTTTCCAGTAAAATGACAGCTTTTAGGTTTTAGAAATGATACAGTAAGTTACATTTTTCTGAGGAACTTTGAAAGCTCCTGTCTCTTTCCACCAGGCTGGAGCTGTAGCCCAGTCTGCAGACTTTGCCTAGCATGCAGTAGGCCCAGGGTTCAACCCGAGAACATCATAAACCAGGCCGGGAAGAATCCTGACACTCTGGAAGTAGAGGCAAGTTCTAAGTAATCTGCTATACAGAAATTGGGAGACCACTCTGGAATGAATGAGACTGTCTTGTTTTTCCTTTCCAAAGGTGTTTTGTTACTTCCTGGAGAAGCATAGGCTAGCCACGTGCAAAAGCAAAACAAAAACAACAACAAAAACCCTAAAGCCTGAGTTTGGCTCAGTACTGTTTTTCTTGTCTCCCTTCACTAGAGAAACCGTTTAAAATACTTTCTCACAAACCTCCACTTTCAGTAAGACATTCTCAGCAGTCACTAACTGGACAAAGTGGCCACTAGTAGCTAGCCAGCTAGCTAGTTCTTTAATTTGCCAGCACAAAGGTAAGTGCCAGGCCTGGGCAGGGCAGGTCTGGAAAAGCCTGGGCGCTGCTCCACCAGGCTCAGAGCCTACAGGTAGACAACAGGGGTGAACACCAGTGGGAGGTGCGGGCTGAAGCAGTTCGAGAAAGGAAAACATCTCACACCCCACGCACAGAGGGCTGGCCATCCCTTCTCTTTTCAAAGTTTTTGTTCATTTTTTAAAATGATTTGCCTCCCACTGCATAAAAAACTGTGTGTCCGTTTAGGTGTCTTGAGGTTGTCGTTTTTTTTACAGAGATATTTTAAAGTGGAGAAAAACCCTGAAACTGTAAACTAACAGAAATCACAATCCCGGCACGCAATGACCCTTTGGAAGATTTATTCTCAAGTGTTAGTAAAATTTCAAAACTTAAATTGGGTCCTTAATGCATAATGGGTTTTCCTTTTGCATAAGATTTGCAATCTTGAAGGTGTTTGTTAACTTGGCCTAAAGATGTTACCATTTGCCCCAAGTAGTAAATTTATGAAAGTTCTAGAATAAAGCCCACAGCAACTCTTTATTACCAAGACTGGGATAGTGTGAGTCTGGAATTTTCTCCCCCCTCCCCCCTTTTCTCTTTAACTGCTTTTTTCTTAATCTTCCTGATCTCTGCTGTCAGTTCCGGCGAGGAAGGGGGTTGCGGGGAGATTGCACGCTGCCCTCCCGCTCGCGCGTGCGCCCCTCCCCCAGGTCTCCGAACGCTGAGCCCGGTAGCACCGGCTTGCAGCTCCAGAATAGGCGCCCCACCTGCAAGAACCAAACTTGCAGACCCAGTGTGGTACAGCAGGGAGCCACGCGCACACCTACAGGACCTAAGTTCCCAGCACCCGGCCCTCCGCGTGGACCGGCCGGGCAGGACAGGGCTGGGCGTGCAGAAAGCAGCCTGGGACCGGGGCTGGGGGAAACCCTCACCTGGGAGCGCGTGGCCAGCTCCATCTTCCCTGCTGGGCTCACTTCCCTGCGCCCTGCACGCGGCTACCCGGGCTGGCGCGGCCCCGAGCACGCTGCGCGCGGAGTTTGCCGTGGAGCAGCGCACTGAGTACAGACGGGGGTACAGCGCGGTTCAGCGCGCGCCGCGCAACCTCACTCGGCCTTGGGCCACGCGCCCGCACCCGGGCCTCGCCACCTGCGGTCCGAGCCTTACGGCCGGCGCGGGAGCGCGCAAGGGGAGCGCGCAACCGGCACTGGCTGGTGTGTTTGGTTGCGCGGGCTTCCCCCACCGCGCAGGTCCGCGGTGGAGCCGTCCGCTCCGGTTCGCGCGGGAGACTCAAGCTAGGGCTGCACGAGCCTCTGAGCTCCGGGTACCTGACCCGCTCAAAACCTGCAGCGCCAACCTCCGTGTTCTCAAGGCCAGAGTTCCAGAAGTGTTTGGCAAAGGCCGCGGAGCTAGCTTTGCTTTGTTGTTGGGAAGGGGCGTGGTCTGTGCGCCTCCGAAATAGAGGCTTCCCAGTTCACTGCAAAATCCTATCGCCCAAGTTTTCTAAACACGGGGCTGAGGGCAACACAGCACCCTGCATACCACACACTACAAGACCTGCATTCTCCTAGCCAGAGCTCTCCAGTAGTGCCTAGCTGCTAGTCACTAGCACCTACTTACCGCGGAAATGCTGGGATAGGCCTGCTGACTCAGGAATAAACAAAAACCCAGTGTCTACTAGGTTGAACTTTATGGGGGGAAGCCATTACCCCCAGGATAATATGAATAACTGTAGTGATAATGCAAGTCTCATGATGATGATAATCATGTCACTATCACTAATTTGACAGATAATTGAAATAATTAGTAACCTAATTCCTACCACGGATTAAAAATGATAAATCTAATAATGAAAGTGCATGGACGCATGGATGTGTAAACCAAGTTAGATACCATGAGGTGGGTGGGGAGTGGTAGTCTAATGGCTTGGAGTGGGCCGGGGGCATGAAAGACTTAGAGCTCGAATCAGAAGCCTTAAGCATTTAATGAGTGGAGACAGTGGGAGGCCCGAAGCAAGCCCGAGGAGCTGAAAAATGACATGTGGAAAGGTTTAACATGGGATGGGGTCATTAGGTGATAACAGCATACAGCTTACCTGAGTAGCATTTTATGCAGTCAGCTTCAGCTCCTTGCATCTAGTGCTCATCCGTCCGTTGTTGCTGAATGGATAAATGAAGTTGCCAGAATGTTCTCTCCAGCTTCAGGAGGAAATGTCAAGGAAAGAGACATCTTGCTTTCTTCGTCAGTTGAGCAACATGTTGTCAGTGTTGGAGAATGTAGCTAACAAAACAGTGTCTAACTTTAGAAATACACATAGCCTGGCTTCGTTGTCCTTGCTTGTAATCCCAGCTCTGTGGAGGCAGGGGCACGAGGATTCTGAATTAACACCCTACTTCAAAACAGAAGAAAAAAAAATGTTTTACTTCTCATAGATAATGTGTATTATTGTAACTATTTCATATATAGTTCCTAGAATTCTCTCAACTTCCATCCAGATACTCCTTGACAGCAGCATACCACCAAGCCAGAAAACATTTTTATGCTTCTAGAGTAGACCCAACATTCTTTCCCCCTTTTTTCTTTTTGTTTCTTTAGGTTACCAGGAAGAACAGTAAAAATGTATTAATCAAAGCTGGCTTTAGTCTAAGATAATTGTCTTCCTGTGATCTAAGGGCTGTGTTTGCACTTATTTCTATTATTATTTCTACTGCAGACTACAGCAAATCCCTATTAGACAGGGAGCATCGGTTTGAAGTAGCAAAGCATTTGGAACCTAGTTATCATCAGGAACCTATTTAGGCCACTGAACCTTCCCACTTTAAAAACCTTCATTATGCAGCCTGTGTTGGTTAGTTCCTGTCAGCTTGACACAAATGTAAATAGACCTAGAAAGAGGAAATCTCAAATAAGAAATTGCTTTCACCAGGTTAGCCTGTGACCATGTCTGTGAGACATGCCCATGACATCCCTGGATAGTAGACCTAGGCTATATATTATAAGCAAGCTGGTGAAGAACCAGGGAGCAAGCTGCCAAGTTCTGCTGCTTGGTTGGTTCTGTGGGGACCATTCTAATTCAAACCACCACAGAATTCTGTGTCCTCTACTGGTTTCTGCTGACATTTCATTCAGGTTTTATACACACACACACACACATACACATGTGTGTGCATGCACACACACATACACCACACATAAAGCATTCAGACACATAAAATAAAAATTAATCTACTAAAAGTGTTTCTTCTATAAGAAGCTGTCTATAGCTCCCTGAATGGATGAGATGTGAACCTTGGCATAAGAATATGCCACCATCAATATGCCATTCTGCTGCAGTGAATACTTCGGGGTACTTCACAAGCAGCATGTGCAAGAAGATCTGCCGCCCCTTCCCTGAACTTATGGGGAGAGATGTTATTCCCCTGTGAGGTATGCCTCCCCATATGAAAGGAAAGCAAGGTTCTTAACAAGGACAGAACTGAAGTTAAGGGAAATCTGGCCCAAGCAAGCTTAGCCCAATGAACTCTTATCTGTGAACCCACTGCACTCAATTGACTAGCCTAGCCAAGGACCTTCTTCTTATCAGAGGTTTTTTTTTTTTTTTTTTTTTTTTTGGCAATGCCCAATGCAATATGGAAATCTTTTACTTTATCTGCTGGGTTTTTATGAAATAAATTTGTGTGGTTTTCTCCTGTTATCTGTCTTATGTCAGTCTGATTCAAGGGCCCAGCCAGACCATTAGAGAAGCTAGCCCAGTCCACAGTGTTTGCTCTGTAAAAGGAACCCACCAAGTCCTGAATCAGGTTCCTTAAGCTTAGTATTTAAGTATTATACATTGGATATTGTGTAGCCATTTTCTCCAAACTGAAGCATTCTCTCCTAGAATGGGGCAGGACACTCCTAAGACTCAAGAAACTAAAGGAACTTACAAGGCCCAAGATACTCAGAAAGTTAGAAGATTCTTACACTCTTCCCCAAGGCTCAATAATAAGTTCAAGGAAGAAGAGACTGGACATCAGAGCTGCCTGCAAGCTACAGGGACCTCCAGGGATGCATCATTACTGGTCTGGGCTCTTCAGATATGTAGCCGCCTTTGTGACCCTCAGGATTCTATAGGAAAACCCTCATCCATACTTCCTAAGGAACACCAGTCAACTTGGCTCACCAAGCCAGATCTGGGTAGAATAATTTCCTTGGTTTTTAGTATCTTCTCTGAAATGAAGACTCATTTGTTCCCATCATCCCAGGAACAGTCTACCCTGTTAACAGAGTAGGTCAACAGTTTGCTGCCCTTGAAAATTCACATAGAATCCCCCTCTGTCAGAGAGCGCTTGAGGTCACCTGGGAAATAGTCCAATTCTCCTTAGAACATTCATATTGGTTAAGAATACATAAAACAGCAGCCAAAGAAGATAGCACCTGAGTGTTCACTATTTCTTAATTTCTTGAAACTTCCGACTTCTTGTGATTAGACAATATCTAACAAAGGAAAGGGAGGCAATGCTAAGTGTGAGACATTACATGTGAAATCCTCAACTTGCGCGGCAGAATCATCCACCCAGAAATGAGTCTTCTGTAGCAGAATACAACCTAACAGTGACTAGGTGTCTATTAACATAAAAAGTTTCTTAAGTAGGTGTCCCATCCTCCTGACTGGGCACAACAAGAGAAGTTGATGTGACGTTACAGCTTCAGTACATTCTGGTTAAGAGGGGAAAAAAACTGTAAATAGCATGGGAGATGCATATCTGTGTAATTATTAACACAATGTTCTGCGTATACTGACTTCATAAAATTCCACATCAGCATAAAACTTCAATGCTGTGGTGCCACCAAGAAGTGAATAGGTGATTGTGATGGTGGGGAAGTCAAGGATGGAAGCCAAGAGAGATCTGAAAGTTTTGCAGGGAGCATAGAGCTAAGCATGAAACCCCAAGGCAGAACCCTAACCAATGCAAAAAACCAAAGCAAACAAAAACCTTAATGCAGTCAAAGTCACTCGCAGGCTGTACCTGACAGCCCATAGCAACAGTTAATGATGAGATGACATCAGAGAGAATAGTCTGATGGGGGCAGCCACAGATAGCAGCAGTGGGATGTCTCCAAGAGGAGATCATAACAGTATACCACAAACACACAAAATGACCATATATTGCAGCAGTGTCCAGAAGCAAATCCAGACTCCTGGGAGCAAAGAGTCAGGTGGGACCTTTCTAACATCAGTGGCTCAGTGCCTGCTTCTCAGGCACTGCTCTGACAGGAAGGGTAAATGAACCATGGGCTGAAACAAGAAGAACACCATTGATTGGCTTGACACTGGCCCTCCCCTCCAGGTTCGACAGCTTTTTCCTGAGTGATCTTTGTTCAGGATTGAGCCTGTTGATGTTCCCATACAGAAGAAGCAGGTGGGGAGGTGTCGTTAGACCCTTACCTGAGGTTCAAGTCACTCTTCCCTGTACCACCCTCCTGGCTGTGTATAATTCTTTTCAAGTTGCGTATGGTCTTATGGGTTTGGTAGGTTCACCAAAGGATGCCTTCTAATTCCGTCTGCAGCTATGGTGACATCATCATCCAAGCAAGGTGAGACTTCTTTGTGGTATGCCTGCTTTGTGATCATCTGTGGGTTAAAATGGTTTTCCACGTCTGGCCCAGGAAGTTTTACAGCATGCACCCCACGCTGCTGCAGGGTGGGCATCAGGCTGTTATAAGCCGCAGAACCCAGGGGTGGGAAGATGCAGTCTGAGGTCCTCAGGGAATTGCCGGGAGCCCGCTCATGGGTCTCCAGGCGGGGACCAAGCGCGCAGGGGCCAGAGACTGCAGCTTCTAGCTCTTGGACACCGAAGACTCCGCTCAATGTCAAGGAAGAGCTGAGAACAGAGTAGGGGCCCCACGGGGCTGGCTCTGGCCTGGGACCAAAGGGAAAAGGTGGGGTAGGAGAGCTCTAGCTGATTCTCGAGGGGATGAGAGTGTCCTAGGCTTCCTTGGATGGCTTGGCTTGGTGTCGACCATGGCTGAGAACACAGAGAGGCCTCCTGCATGAGATTAAGCCTGTGTGCAGCTCTTTAGAGCAATACCTGCTCCATTGTTTCCGACAGCAGTCCCGATGAGAAGAGGCAGTTGTAGTTTTGAGACGTTTATTGTTAATAAAAGTTAATTTAAAAAAAGACAAAAAAAGAATATTGATCTTACTTCTGTAAAAAAAAAAAGTGTTTATTGTTATGGCAGAGAGTAGTGATGAGTGAAACCTTATCTCACTTTCTGAGGTTAAATACCTTTTGCAGGGAGAAGTGTCTAGGAAGGGGAGCTAAGAGTGTAGTAGAGGCAGAGAAAAGCAGAGAAAGAGAGAGAGTAGAGAAGTAGAGGTTGGCCATGGCCATGTAGGGGGGAAAGGGAATGCAGAGAGAGGGGGAGCAAGAAGGCAAGAGAGAAAGAGCACGAGTAAGAGAGGGAGGAGGGGGCAAGCAACCCCTTTTATAGTGGGCCAGGCCTACCTTGTTGTTGCCAGGTAACTGTAGGGGTGGAGTCCAGACAGAATACCAGGGGCTTGGGTCACTGCTCTACAGGGCTGATGGCCACAGAATTATGGAGAGCTGAGGCCTGGAGAGTGTCAGGAGCCTGGTGTCTAGGAGCATGGCAGGCAAGCGCCTTCCTTGCAGGGACACCTGCTGGGTCTCAGGAGTTTAAACCTAGCTCAACCAGAAAACAGGCTGCGTTTCACAGTCCCACAATCATCCATGCTCTTTGAAGTAAACCAAATAAGCTCATTTGTTCACCAAACTAGACTTGGGTAGAATCCTTACTTTCATCTATCATTAATGCCCTATCTTGTAAATGTTTACCTTACCACAAGAAGAAACCATACAGGGCTCTCCAGGGCCAAAGAACATCACCTAAGAGAGAAGAGATATAGAAACGAGGAAGAGGAGTATATGGAATTGTCTTCTAGACACATGTCCATGGTACTCATGAACTCACAGCAATTGTGACTGGTATAGGATCTGTACAAGATGGGCCTGTTGACATTTTGTCATAGGTGGGACAGGCTTCATGAAGCTCCCACCCCTCCCAGAGTTGCTATTGGCAATTAATGATTGCTAGGGGAGGGGGAGGAATGGTGTTCAGTCATGTAGTCCCTGAGAAATTTTCTTGGCTCTACTGACTATCTCCCCACCCATGCTCATGCAAGCAACCTTAATTTAACTCTGGGCCATGAAAACAAACAGAATGAAAAAGATGAGAGAACAGAAGATGGACTAGTTGGAAAAGAGAAGGGGTTTAGCCCAAGGGGGAAGAGTACAAGAGAAAGCAATAGGAAATGGATAATGATAAAAAGTACATTACATATATGGTTGGAATGTTCAAAAGCAATGTCTTAATTGAAAAAAATAGTGCTATGAAAAATACATGCAGTGACAGCCAGACATGGTGGTGCATACCTTTAATCCTAGCACCCAGGGGGCAGAGGCAGGGAGATCTCTGAGTTCTAGTTCAGATTGGTCTACAAACTGATTTCTAGGACAGCCAAAGCAACACAGAGAAACCTTGTCTAAAAAATAAATAAATAATAAATAGATATGCATGTACTTGCCAACAGTGTTTGGTATTTTTTTTTTAAAAAAAAAAAATTCAGGTCCAAAAATAAATTTGTTTAAATTTAATCTTTCTTGTATAAAACAAACACCAATGCTGAAAAAACTAAATTACAAAACAAACACATGGTTACAATTTCAATTCCTTGTATTAGTTACCTTCTAAGTCCCGACATTAATTACAGAAATTTAAAACTTTCCCAACTAAGCATAAAACTGTTAGTACTTTATATATAAAATGTAAAATGTTGTACTTTAGGGACTTTGTGAATTTTAACAGCTGCCATAACCACAGGGGAAAATGGGGGGAGAGAGGGGCAGGTGCTGGAAGGTACAACAGAGGCTCTAACACCCCCAAACCAAAAAAACTAGAAATAACCAAGTGTTAATGCCAGGGGTAAAGCTGAGCCATTGACCACAGCCAATCCACAGACCCTAAGCATGGATTCAATTAGTCCTTTAAGTTTCCAGAACACTTTGGTAAGCAGGTGTGCTGAGAACGATTGCTTTGGCCTAGCTCAGACATTTCCCAAGTGTGGTCCCAGACTAACAGCCTTAGCATCCCTAGAGTTCTGCCAAGAAATTAAAATTCTTGCCCCCTCCTGAGACCTACTGAGTCAAATCTCTGGGAGTGGAGCTTCAGCCACCATCTCTGGTCAACGGTGATTCTCAATCAAAAACATCAGAATCTCTGTGGCTGTAAACCAAGTTCTAACACTCACAAAGTGGGTGACCTTGAAATTCATTCAGCTTCATTTTATCATCAATAAAATATGATAAAATGAGGCTGCTGCATGCCTGCCTAGCCCAATCAAAGTATGTGTGTGTGTTGGAGGGAGAATATGTGTGGGGTGGATGTGTATTTGTGTGCGTGTATTGGGGGGAGGATGTTGTATAAATTCTGTGACATGTCAAAAATTGTGCCATGGCTGAATGATGCTATTTAACATATGCACTAACTCAAATAGTCATCACATATGGGAAGCAAAACTTAAAATTTTAGTAGCTTTCAAACATATAGTATTACTGTGGTTGATTAATAAGTTTATCATTGAACTTATTTCTCCTGTTTAAACTAAAATTTTGTTTTGTTTACCAATCTGTCCCTCATCTCTCTACTCCCTCCACATCTAATGGATGTGATTGGTTTTTGAGAAAGCTAGAATGTTCTGCGGTTTGTAATGTAGTATTAATGATAGCAGGCTTTCCACACATTTAACACTAGCCAGGATATAGAACTTGCTTAAATGTTGTTTCATTCAGAGAGTTCTAGAGTATGGGTTGTATATAATCTTTCTTTAAGATAAGAAAACTGTAACTTCAGGGTTGAAGAAATTTGTAGAAGGCAGGCCAAGACAGCCAAGCTAGAGGAACTCAAATCTATCTTCTGCTGATCTGTTTTCTTTCACAATTTATGCCTTTATGCAGGCAAAAATGATAGATGGTAGATAGATAGATAGATAGATAGATAGATAGATAGATGATAGATAGATAGATAGATAGATAGATAGATAGATAGATAGATAGATAGAT
>JADRCC010556288.1:7048-19739 GCA_019843855.1 Hylomyscus alleni | reverse complement strand
GTGATTTCTATGACTTCCATGCAGTCAAGGGCTACACAGTGAGGTCCTGTCCCAGTCCCAGCACCGAAACCCTGGCTTAACAATAGTCTGGAACTACAGTTCTAGGGCATCCTGATATCCCTCTTCAAGTACCAGGAATGCACGTGGTGCACAGACATCAAACTGGCAAAAACCCACATATGTACCAATTTGCTAGAGACATGAGCACCCACTCTGCCAAGGAGGGGAAAAAAAAAAAAAAAACTAAAAACGAAAGAGGCCAAAATCCATAGCCACACTGAAAACGTGAGGTCGGCTGTAGCAAAAAAAAAAAAAAAAAAAGCTCTCTGACCTTGATAAAGCTTCCTTCCTCACTGTTACCTGAGACCAGACCATACAACCATCAGCTAGGAAAGGCATCGCATTAAAAAAAAAAAAAAAAAAAGGTACCACTTCCAGTAACAGAACATCTCGGTTATTGCAAAGTGTTTCTTTCTCTCTGACTCGATTCTGCGATTCCTTTATTCTACCACGGTGGGAAGAGCGACAATCAAAATACATCTTAAAGCCTGTGGGTTTGGGGTGCAAGAGCCGTGGAGAAGGAGCCACACTGAGCGTAAGCTCGAGGGAGGCGAGCTGCAGAGAACAACCTCAGACACGGTGCTGAAAGGAAAAACACAGCCTAGCCGGCCGCTCCGCCGACACCAGCTACTGCCATCTCTTCCCCGCTATTCTGGGCCCGCGACCCCCTCCCCCCCGCCTCCCACGTGTGCCCAGAGCAGCTGTTCCTGCTCTGAGCAGCATCAGGATGGGACCCGATCTCTGTGACCTTGCATCATCAGCCCCTTGCCTTCTCTCAGTTTCTCCACGTGCACTAGACTACATCCTGGAAGACAACCCCCTGATCCCCATCCTGGTAGCCAGAACCACCATCACTGGGGTATCTCCCCTCCCGAGAGCGCTCCCACCGTCACGCCGGAGCCGGCTGTCACCTGCAAGAAAGACCGCGGGGCTCCTCCGCAGCGGCTGGAATAAAGCAACCTGGTGGTAGCGCTGGTCTCCAAGCAGTGGCGCGATCCGCGCAGCGTGACAGCTGCGCGCACCCACCGTTGTCGCCTCAGGGACCATCAACGCCGGGCTGGCGCGTAAGCAAGGCCGAGGCTGCGGCCTAGCGCCCCGCGCGGTCCGCCCCCTCGCCGCCCCGCACCGCGCGCGCCCCCAGTGGCCCTCCTGGGCGGTCTCCCAGGCCAGAGCAGGCCTTGGCTTGCCGCGGTGGCTAACAGGCCGGCTCCGGGTACTCACCGTAAATGGGCCGGAGGCGCCGGTCGTTAGGGTCCTGCACATGGCCCCGCGTCGCCATGATGACAAGCGCAGAACCGCAGTGCGCACGCGCTGAGCAGGCCCTCGGGAAGGGGCCGTTAAAGGGCCAGCGTCAATCTCGCCGATGTATCGCGATAGTGGAGGGGAGTTACGGCGGAGTGCGCCTGCGTAGAAAGGGAGGCTCGCCTCCCCTTTAATTGGCGCTTTGGTTTGATTTTTGCCTACAGAGTCATCCGGACCCCGGGGGCAGTTGTCGCTGTTGAAAGCTGTTTCCCGGTGAAAGGGAGAGGCTAGAAAACGCCCCACTGACTTTATATCTAGAAGAACCAGTTGGTTTGGGCCTTGATTGTGGAGCATCCAGGAACTTGTTGAGTGTTAGCCCTAGGAAACTGCTTGCCCAACAGTGAAATTGTAGAAAAAGCTTACGAGCCCTCCTCCACCCCTTCCCGAACTCAGTTCTGTGCCTGTCTGGACACTAGTGCAAGCTGTTTAAGTAGATTGTTTTTAATATTCACACGGCGCTAGACTAGACGTTATCATTACCTTTCTTGTAGAGATTTACTCGCACAGCACGGGGATATGAGAGCTAAATGGGCGGCGAGAGTGACCAGGAGCTAAAAGGTACACACTTTTAATCCCAGCACTCGGGGACGGAGGCAGGCAGATCTCCGAGAGTTCGAGGTTAGTCTAATCTACATAATGAGTTCCTGGACAGCCAAGGCTATGTAGAGACCCTGTCCCTATAAATAAATAAATAGAAATGAAAATAAAAAGGTTCGCAGTGGTGGTGCACGCCTTGAATCCCAGCACTTGGGAGGCAGAGGCAGGTGGATTTCTGAGTTCGAGGCCAGCCTGGTCTACAGAGTGAGTTCCAGGACAGCCAGGGCTCCACAGAGAAACCCTGTCTTGAAAAAAAGGAGGAGGGGGCTAGTGAGATGGCTCAGTGGGGAAGAGCACCGACTGCTCTTTGGAAGGTCATGAGTTCAAATCCTAGCAACCACATGGTGGCTCACAACCACCCCTAATGAGATCTGATGCCCTCTTCTGGTGCGTCTGAAGACAGCTACAGTATACTTACATATAATAAATAAATTTAAAAACAAAAAAAAAAAAAGAAAAAAAAGGAGGATGAAGAGGAGAAAGAAGAAGGGAAGGAAGACAAACGCAGCTTCACTTCTGTCTACAGCTACACACTTCCGACTTCTGACTTCAGCTACACAACTGTCTGTAACTCTAGTTGCAGGAACCTGAGGCCCTCTTCTGGCCTCTGGGTACTGCATACAGGTGCTGCACAGTTAGTTGTAGATGCAGACAAAATGCTCATACACATAAATGTTTTTAATTAAAGTTTACATTCAAAATGAAACACACACACACACACACACACACACCTGAATCAGCACACACACAGAGGACTTGCCTAGGCTCCAAATTTTTAACCACATAGACCTGGGTAGTACACAGAATGTTTTCAGTATTTTCTAAGATTTATTTATTTTCTGTATATATGAGTACACTGTCACTGTCTTCAGACACACCAGAAGAAGGCACTAGATCTAATTACAGATGGCTGTGAGCCACCATGTGGTTGCTGGGAATTGAACTCATGACCTTTGGAAGAGCAGCCAGTGCCCTTAACCGCTGAGCCATCTCTCCAGCCCCTGTTTTCAGTATTTTTGTATGTCTGCCTACATGTGTGTGAGGAGGTGGCAGGGAGGTGAGTGCCTGAAGAGACTAGAGAAGGTGGTGGTGGTCTTTCTCTGTCATTCCTCATCTCATTCACCTGAGACAGGGTCTCTCAACGGAACCTAGAGCAGGCTATCTTTCAGCTGAACTGGTAGCCAGCAAGCTTCTGCAGTCCCCCATTCTGCTCCCATCACCCCTCCAATCTCTGGGGTTATCGCTACACTGAGGCAGGCTGGCCCCTCCCACGGGTGCTCAAGATCAGAAACCAAGACCGCAAGCTTGCTTATCAAGGAGCTCATACCCACTGAGCCAGCCTCCTGCCCTCTCTGTTTTTAATGTATGCAGGTGCTTGCTTACATGTATGTCTATGCACCATATATGTGCCTGCAGCTATCAGAAGCTACAAGAGTGTGTCCACTCCCTGGACTTGAATCACAGCACATTTCGAGCCACGATGTGAGCGCTGGGGACCAAACTCCTGGTCCTCTGGAAGAGCAAACATTGCTCATAACTGCTGAGTTCTCTCTCCAGCCTCTCGTGTTGGATTTTTGAGACAGGGTCTCACAGAGCCTAGGCTGGCCTCAAAGTCCTGATCCTCCTGCCTCAACTTCCTCAATTCATGGAGCACAGTTGTATGCCACCAGACTAGTTTGGTGAGGGTCTTATTGTTGGTTTGTTTTTGTGGATCAAGACATTGGGCCTGGGTCCTCATGCATGCTGGGAGAATATTCTACTGCTGAATGACGCCCCCCAACACTCTTTTTACTTTTGATTTTTAGACAGGGTTCCACAGGTTGTTCACAATGGCCTTGAGCTTCCTCTGTGTTCCAGGTGATCCTCTCTCCTCAGCCTACAAGGAATCGGGGCCGACAGAAAGACCCTGTCTCAAAAAATATTTTTTTAAACTTTCAATTATATGTATGTGGCTAACGAACTTAAGGCCTCTGCAAGAAGAGCAAGTTCTCCTTGCTGCTCAGGCATCTCTCCTGCCCTGAAAAATTTCTCACCTTTTATTTATTTTTTGTTTTAAGATTTTTTACTGTTTATGTGTGTGACCAAGAGTATATACACAGAGGCTGGAGAGACGGCTCAGTAGTTAAGAGCACTGACTGCTCTTCCAGAGGTCCTGAGTTCAATTCCAGTAACCACATGGTGGCTCACAACCATCTGTAATGGGATCCGATGCCTTCTTCTGGTGTGTCTAAAGACAACTACAGTGTATTCATATAAGTAAAAAAAAATAAATAAATCTTTAAAAAAAAAAAACAACAAAAAATATATGCATAGGAGTGTGCCCAAGCACAGAAGAAACCCAGAAAAGGCATCAAGTCTATTCCCTTTTGTCCTCTATAGCCACCACTTGTATGTATGGTAGCAGACATACATACAAGCAAGCGTCCATATTCATAAAATAAAAATAAACCACAACAAACA
Source organism: Hylomyscus alleni (assembly GCA_019843855.1). NCBI lineage: Eukaryota > Metazoa > Chordata > Mammalia > Rodentia > Muridae > Hylomyscus > Hylomyscus alleni. Next base: position 15,320 of record JADRCC010556288.1, on the reverse strand, counting down.
ACAAATGAATAATGACAGCTGTAGTTAACTTCTGACACACACACACACACACACACACACACACGCACACACACATACACACACACACGCACAATGCATGCACACATATACACTAATTAAAATACATTTTGTTAGGGCTGGAGATATGGCTCAGTGATTAAGAGCACCAACTGCTCTTCCAGAGGTCCTGAGTTCAGTTTCCCAACAACCACATGGTGGCTCACAGCCATCTGTAATGGGATCTGATGCCCTCTTCTGGTGTGTCTGAAGAGAGCAATGGTGTAAACTTTAAAAAAATACATTTTGCTGAGCCCTGATCTAGATTGTTGAAATGTGTCTAAACTAGTAAATAACCAAAAAATAAAGTTCCATGAGCTAAGCACAGTGAGGTTTGGCTATAATTCCATCCTTTGAAGATGGACAGTTCAAGGCCAGCCTGGGCTACATAATGAGAACCAGGTCAACCTAGGCTACATGAGACCTTGTCTGAAATAAACACAAGCAAACAAACAAACAATCCAACAAACCCGCTATCCTTACTAGGTGTGATGGCCACACTTTTAATCCTAACACTCCAGAGGCAGAGGCAGATGGATCTATGAGTTCCAGATCAGCCAGGGATACACAGGTACAGACTCAAAAAACAAAAAACAAAAAAACAAAAAACAAAAAAACCATCATTACCAAAATATGATTTTTAAGCAAAATATAATTAGTGCATGTGTAATTTTATTTACTGTGTGCCTGAAATTCAGATTCAACTGGGCATCCTGGTTTGCCATTGCTAAGCCATCATATTACAAACTTAAGGGGAATCTCACAGTCCCATCCTTTCAAAATCTCACTAGCAAAGCCAAGCTTGGAGGCACAAGTCTGTGAGCACATTACTCAGCGGGTAGAGGAAGGAAGACCAATAGTTAGGACAAAGACTACAGAGATCCCGTCTAAGAGTGGCTAAAAGCACAGACTGCTCTTATAGAGGATCTGGGTCAAGTCCCAGCACCTACATGTGTTGCGTGTAATTTTAAAATCACGCTAGTTCTTTCGCCAGAGCTCCTACAACCTCTCGTGGCTTGCTCCGCCAAGCCGCCAACGACTGCCCCAGCTGTGCCCTTTCTCCTGCCCACCTTAGACACTGCAGCCTTAATATTTTAAAACTAGCCAGATAACTCAGTGGCTGGGCCAAGAATACCCTGCCCCACCTTCCTAGGCCTCCGCCCGCCCATGGTGGAGGCTACAAATCGTAGGTGCCCCCACCCGGACCTACTGCTTCCTCCACTCCACTGCCTGCTCTGACTCCTCCCTCTAGTCCCTTTCTCTTCCTCCTGGGACCCAGAAGTCCCACCTTTTCCCCTTCACCCAGCAAGTAGCTTCCACCTCCTTTATTGACACCAACAAAAACCAACTAGGGAATCAATCCCTTCCTCTACATACGTGTCAGCTCTCAAGTACCTGTAGCTAGTTTGAGTAATCTGATGCCCTCTGGTGGTCTCTATGGGCACTGCACACACAGTGGAGATAATCATGTAAATAAAGATGCATATTCTTTTTTAAAAATTTAACCCCAGTAATGAGATCGGACGCCCTCTCCTGGTGCGTCTGAAGACAGTTGCAGTGAATTACACCAGAGCAAGCGGGGCCGGCAGAGGTCCTGAGTTCAACAACAGCCACACACGATGGCTCACGGCCATCTGTACAGCTATAGTGTACTCATACACATAAAATAAATAAAATAAATCTTTAAAAAAAAAAATTTAACCCCAGCCGGGCGGTGGTGGCACATGCCTTTAATCCCAGCACTTGGGAGACAGAGGCAGGTGGATTTCTGAGTTCGAGGCCAGCCTGGTCTACAGAGTGAGTTCCAGGACAGCCAGGGCTATACAGAGAAACCTTGTCTCGAAAAACCAAAATAAATAAATAAATAAATAACCCCAGATTTACGTACATAACCCATTTGAGGCCAGTTTGGGCAACATGAGGTCCTGGTTCCAAACAAAGCAAAGCAAAGCAAAGCAAAATTGCCTTAACAGATAGATAGGAAGGAATTAGATAAAGTGACTCTAGACCATTCTGGGAAGATGTGACCAGGAATGAATGAGCTGGATAAGGTTGGGCTCAGACAGGGGAGAGGAGGGAGGAGGCAAGGGTTCAGTCTGACTCAAGGGAAGGGAATGGGCGAAGAACCTTTGCAAAGTGGACAGCCAGGTGGTGGGGTCTGCCTTGATCCCAGGTAGGTCTTGGAATTTGAGGCCAGCCTGGTTTATGGAATGAGTTCTGTGACAGCTAGGGCTACACAGAGAAACCCTGTCTCGAAAAAAAAAAATAATGAAAAGAATTTGCAGAGTGAAAAAACAGACTAGTTGTGGGTGTGGGGAGAGGGAGGGTGGAGCTGAGCTGGCTCCTGGCCAGACCTAGGGCCTCTCTCCTTTGTCTTTACTGTTACCTCAGTTGTCAGTGCTCCCCGGGAACATAGACTGGCTTGGCAGCTAGCTCTGGACTTGGCAAGGCTAGGGGTGCTATGGTCCTCCTAAGAGAAGTCTCTAGAGTGTTAGGTCGGCCCTTGGTGGGGTCCACTTCCTAGTATTCTATTTAAGCTGAGGGAATTATACCTTCTGTCTTTCCCATTCTTATCCTTTGTCCTCAGAGCCTAAGAGTGAAGCCGGGAGCCAACTGTGGGCCTGTCCTTACCTGCTCTGCAGAGACAGCTTCCACACCCTTTCAAAGAAAGGCTTGAGTCATTTCAGGGCACAAAGGGACTCCCTAGGAAGGTAAAAACCCACCTCTGTTCTGCTGTCGAGAGCCTGGAACACCTTTAGATGCCCCTAAGGTAACAGCGCATGCTAATTAAATGGTGCCTTCAGCATTTCCAGATAGGTTATAGGAGTTGCTCTCGAGAGAGGTCCTCTTCCTAATGGGCAGGGAGAGCCATGGATGCACCACACTGTGCACCACAAGCTGGGGGTACAGGAAGTGACAGGAAGGACTTGGATATGTTGGCTCTGGTGTCTTGCCTAAAAGACACTTTGAGTTTGTTTTTTTGTTTTTTGTTTTTGTTTTTGTTCTTGTGTTTTGAGACAGGGTTTCTCTGTATAGTCCTGGCTATCCTGGAACTCACTTTGTAGAACCAGGCTGGCCTCCAACTCAGAAATCTGCCTGCCTCTGCCTCCCAAGTGCCACCACTGCCCAGCTCTAGTTTTTTTCCCTTTGGTCTTGACATCCTGGTACATCCTCCTAACCTTCTTCTCTTTACAGAATAAACAGGCCAGAAGAGGGAGTCAGATCCCCTGGAGCTGGAGCTGACACATAGCGAAGCAAGCCACTGTGTGATGGGAATTGAACTTGGGTCCTCTGCAAGGGCAGCCAGTGTTCACTGCTGAGCCATCTCTCCAGCCCCCAAAATAATAAAAATAAATCTTTCCAAAAAAAAAAGTTTAGATAAACTGGTTATAGTCTTGACCTACAAAAATTCAAGGAGTGAATTTTCCTCATCAAAATGGAGCTCTGTCTACATCCCCTTCTCCGCTTAATCTGGAGCTGAGGTTTCTTGCAATTCTAATTGTGTCCAGCAGGTGGCAAATGAGCGCAAAATGGCCTCAGCCATTTTCTAAAATCCAATATTAGAAAGAACGCGTCTTATTTTTTCTCGTTTAAGGAAACAGACCAAATGTGCTTTTTTTTTTTTTTTTTTTTTTTTTTTTGGTCAGATATGTATTATTTCAGAGTTGTATTAGGAATTTAGCTGTGTTGCAGAGTGTGTTTGCATGGGTGCACATACATGTGTGTTCCTGACTTTATCCTCCAGGCACCATGTTTACTGCATTTTGAGACAGGGTCTCTGACTGGGACATGGTGCTCGCCAACTCGACCATGGGCTTCCTGGCCAGACATCACCAGAGATCTGCTTGTCTCCACCTCCTGGCCCTGGGGATAACAAGCCTGTGTCTCTATACATGGTTATATTTCTACACGAGTTGAAGGGGGTCAAACACAAGTCCTTCCATCTGCTCATTTGCTCTCCAAGCACTGAGCCTTGTTGATGGAATTCTGGAGACTGTCTCACTATGTAGCCAAGGCTGGCCTGATATTCATATCAATAATCCTGACTCAACTACCTTTAAAAACTTGTGAGTTGCCTTGCCTGGCTTTGTCAAATACATTTTTTGTTTGTTTGCTTTTGTTTTTGTTTTTTCAAGACAAGGTTTCTCTATATAGCCCTGGCTGTCCAGGTACTCACTCTGTAGACCAGGCTGGCCTCAAACTCAGAAATCTGCCAGCCTCTGCCTCCCAAGTGCTGGGATTAAAGGCGTGTGTCACCACCACCACCACCACCACCACCACCACCAGCACCACCACCACCACCACCACCACCTGGCCTTAGAATTCTTTTACACGTTATTTAGATGCATGTAGTTCAAATGTCATCAAATCAACCTGGTTTTGTTTGTAGACCAGGCTGGCTTCAAACTCACTACATAGTCAAGATAACCCAGCACTAAAGACCTTGAACTTCTAACCTCCTGCTATCTCCACTTCTAGTCGCTGAGGCTTGAGTTGATTTGTCATCTAAGGCTTAGGTAAGTACTTCCTTATCTTACTTCACCAAGGTGGAACTAATCTGCACTCACCATCCGCAGGTAAAAAGTGACATTCTCTTGCCCATACAGTCCTTTCTCAAACTTTTAGATCTTTTTTTGTTTGTTTGTTTGGTTTTTGTTTTGTTTTGTTTTTTTCCTGTTTTTCCGAGACGGGGTTTCTCTGTGTAGCCCTGGCTGTCCTGGAACTCACTTAGGCCGCAAGCTCAGAAATCCTCCTGCCTCTGCCTCCCAAGTGCTGGGATTAAAGGCGTGCGCCACCACGCCCCGCTGTGAATAAATAATCTTAAAGAGAAAAAAGAAGAGCAGTGAACACTCAAACTCTGAGCCATCTCTGTAGCCCTTGCTTTGAATACACGTGTGCTTCTGTCCTTTGGATACACGTGTGCTTCTGTCCTTTGGATACACGTGTGCTTCTTTTTCTTTTTTTTTTCTTTTTTCTTTTAAAGATTTATTTATTATTATAAATAAGTACATTGTAGCTGACTTCAGACGCACCAGAAGAGGGTATCAGATCTCATTATGGGTGGTTGCGAGCCACCATGTGGTTGCTGGGATTTGAACTCAGAACCTTTGGAAGAGCAGTCAGTGCTCTTACCCGCTGAGCCACCTCTCCAGCCCAGCTTCTTTTTCTTTGTTTTGTTTTGTTTTGTTTTTCGAGACAGGGTTTCTCCTGTGTGTAGTCCTGGCTGTCCTGGAACTCACTCTGTAGACCGGGCTGGCCTCGAACTCAGAAATCCGCTTGCCTCTGCCTCCCAAGTGCTGAGATCAAAGGCGTGCACCACCACCGCCCGACTGTGCGCTTCTATCCTTTGGGTCAGTTGGATCATATTCTGTAGCCCCGAGTGTTACTATTCGTATTACACTTTTTTTCATTATTATTTTGTTTTATGGGCATGGGTGCCTTGCCTGCATGTATGTCTGTGTACCACGTGCTTGTCTGCTGCCTGCAGAGACCAGAAGAGGGTGTCAGGCACCTTGGATGACTCTTATGAGCCATCATGTGGGTGGGGCACTTGATCTTGGGTCCTCTGTGAAAGCAGCCGGTGCTCTTTATCTCTTCAGCACTCTCTACCAAAGACCTTAGCTTTATGCCATCAAGAAGTGTCTTAGTCGGGGTATCTATTGCTAGAATAAGCGCAATGGCCAAACACAATGCAGGGAGCAAATCTTAAGCTTCCAGGTCAAACTCTATCACTGAGGGAAGTCAGGACAGGAAGTCAGGGCACGAATCGGATGCAGAGGCCATGATGACTTGCTCTGGTTTCTTTTTTCCTTTCTTTTTTCCTTTCTTTCTTTCTTTCTTTCTTTCTTTCTTTCTTTCTTTCTTTTTTTTTCCAAGACAGGGTTTCTCTGTGTAGCCCTGGCTGTCCTGGAACTCACTCTGTAGACTAGGCAGGCCTTGAACGGGCCACCACCATCTGGCTTTTTTGTTTTTTTTTTTTTTGTTTTTTGTTTTTTTTTTGCTCTGTCTTCTTTTAGGCCCCAGAGCGAGCGTCTGTCCAGGGGTGACACCACCCACAGTGGGCTGTGCCCTCTAGCATGAGTCCCTAGTCAGGGGATACCCCAGTCTGATGGAAGCATTGCCTCAACTGCAGATCCTTCTTCTTCAATGACTTCAACTCCTGTCCAACTGACAAAATCCTAAAGGTGGGCATTTCTTTTTTTTTAATATTTATTTATTTTATGTGTATGAGTATGCTATGTTTATGCTCTGAAGGAGGTCATCAGATCCTATTGCAGATGGTTGTGAGCCACCATGTGGTTGCTGAGAATTGAACTCAGGACCTCTGGAAGAGCAGTCAGTGCTCTTAACCGCTGAGCCATCTCTCCAGCCCCAAGGTGGGCATTTCAAACCCTCACTCACAGCATCACACTGTAAATGGCTTGCCTTATTGCCATTGGATTTTTATTTATTTTTTGAGACAAGGTCTGTCTCACTATGTAGCTATAACTATTCTGGAACTCACAGATATCCCCTCCCACCCCTACCCTGCCACCTTCCCCCACCTTCCTCCATCTTCCCATTTCCCCATCCCCCACCTCCCCCTCCTTCCTTCCCCCCCCATGTCTTCAGATTGTCAATTAAGATGAGGCCTCTATGCTCAGTGTAATTTTGTATTGTGGGCTGTTTTGAGACAGGGTCTCTGTACATAGCCTTGTGGAAGAACTCACTATGTAGATCAAGCTGGCCTCAAACTCATAGGGATTAGAGGCATGCACCGCCGCCACCTGACTCCTCTGCTTCAGTTTTAAAACAGGTCTTGTGTAGCCCAGGCTGGCCTTGAACTCCCTATGTATCTGAGAATTACCTTAACCCCCTGCCTCCTGCCTCCACTGTCTAAGATTACAGTGTGTACCACCATGCCGGGAGGGGGTTTTACTTTCTTAGGCAGGGCTAGGAGAAAAACAAAAACCAAACAAGTTAAGATGCCCGTGACTCTGAGCCATCTCCCGCTGCAGACACCAGAAGGCTCTGCGCAGGCACTGAAGGATGAAGCTGTCAGGGGAGGGATAGAGCCACAACTCCTGGGAACTCTGCCTAGTAACCACACAGCCTGGAAAGGGTCCCAGCATGCTTGGTCCAATCCTTGTCCTCCTCATGAATATGTATGAGTCCCCAGATGTCAGCTGAACCCCTGCTTCCTGCCCAAACAGTGCACTACAATCTATCCCCCCCCCCCCCAGTAGCTGACATCATCATCTTCAGCTCTCTGCTTCAGAACGGGGAAAATAACGCGCACATTGCATTTCAGAAAATACACCCACGGAATGTTCCAGAGCCTTAGCAGCTCCCATAGGGAACTGACTTCTAGCAGTGGTTTCACAACTATGTCCCCGGTAATAATGGGTATTGCCCAGACTGTGAAAAAAAAAAAAAAAAAAAAAAAAACCAAAAAAACAAAAGGAAACCAGGACTGAGGCAGGCGCTCCGCACACAAGCTTGTGATCTCCAGCCCAGAGAAGAAAGGAAGGGAAAGGGACTGCAGGGACTGGAGGTGGGCAGAGTGTTGGCCCAGCAGGTGGGAAGCACTGGGTTTGAGCACCACATAAAGTGTGGTGGCACACACCTGTAATCCCAGCACTTGAGAGACAGAGGTGGACGATGTCCTGAAAAATAGATCTATCGATCGATCGATTGATCGATCGATAGATAGATAGATAGATAAACTAAAGAAGTCCATTCACAAGATTTGCCAGTTGCAGGATTCCTTTCATAAGAAATCCTCAGGTGGCCGGGCGGTGGTGGCGACATGGTTTTCGAGAAACCATGTCTTGAAAAACCAAAAAACCAAAAAAAAAAAAAAAAAAGAAAAAAAAACTAAAAAAAAAAAAAAAAAAAAAGGGCTGGTGAAATGGCTCAGTGGGGAAGAGCACCAACTGCTCTTCAGAAGGTCATGAGTTCAAATCCCAGCAACCACATGGTGGCTCACAACCACCTGTAATGAAATCTGATGCCCTCTTCTGGTGCTGTCTGAAGACAGCTACGGTGTACTTGCATATAATAAATAAATAAATCGTTAAAAAAAAAAGAGCAAAGATTGACCTGCTACTGTAGGGGGTAAGAACAAGACAATCAGATGGTGAAATGGCTCGGTTGCACAATTGGGAATACATTTCTCTTGTGTGTGTGTATTATTATTATTATTATTATTATTATTATTATTATTTTGTTTTTT
>JADRCC010556286.1:0-10434 GCA_019843855.1 Hylomyscus alleni | reverse complement strand
TGGTGATAAAGGGAGGAGATGTTTGGTGGGGTTCCCGGTTCCCCTTCTGGTAGCCTCAGCTCTGGGCCACAGTGGCTCTCATCCTCCGCCTCAGCCCCGCCTCCCTGGCTCCTGTTCTGCTGGACTCTGGTCTTCACTTGAGCAGGTTCTGTGACTAGCAAGGCTTGTCTACTTCCAACTCTCCACAGTCAGAGAACATTTATCTGCAGCTGACCTTGCAGAATCAGTTCGGATTTGAAGCGTGTCATTTAAAAGTCCCTTCTCGTCACAGAAGTGGTCTTCGGAGAAAAATCCCTCCAGGATGAGTCTAAGAACCCAGGCTGTCTTTATGACCCCTTTAATGTTACAGTGTTAGATTTCTGAAGCTGCCTGGTTTCTCTCTTTATTCAGCTCGGCTACTCAGACTTTTTAAGGGTGAGAGTCTCAGCCATTCGGAAGAAAATCTCATTTCATACTAAGTCAGTCTTCCCTGGAGCTGTTCCAACTGCTTCAGAAACATCCTTCCAGGCCTCTAAACAGGCAGGTGGTAATTATTCCTCTTTCTGGAAAGAGGCAGAGCTGAGAATCTCACCTATACTGAACTGCTTCTTAAATGTCTGTGGGAGATCAAGGAGGAGACCCTGAAAACATGAGATGGGACAGGTGTGGTCAAAAACAAAACAAAACGAACAAAACAGACTCTAAAAATAAAGCCCCCTCAAAAGGTGAGCTCTCCCAGCCAAGCTCATAGGTTGTGGCTCAGCATGCCCAGGGTTGACAGCATCCACACCATGCTTGCTGAGTGCCAATTTAGGCTCAAAGAAGACTTTTCTCTGTCTTTATCTTTGCTGGAAAGGAAGACTAACGGTCCCCATTCCACGAAGTGAAAGCCTCAAAACCTAAAGCAAGGCTTTAAAAGTCTTCAAAGCTACCAGGGCCGCGCTGCATACTTCACAGGTCCTAACACCTCCAACAGACCACCTACGTGCTGGGCAGCGCTTTGCAAGCCCTCCCATGTGTTCAATTTGCCTCCACACCTGAGGCAGGCTGTTGTCCCAGCAGGGAAGTCAGTCCTTACTGTCTCTGACCACTTTACCCAACATTACTTTCTCTCAGGTTCTGTCCTTCGGTCCCTCCAAATGCCACCAAGCAGCCTCTTTGGAAGGCCACATTCTGAGTTCCCAACTCAGTCCCTCACAAGCTAAGGCCCCAGAAATCACTTAGCTTATGCATCCCGTGTTCAGCAGCGGGTAGGACAGTCTCCTGCACTGCAGCCGCCAGAAGCCAAGGAGGCAGAGGATCTTTCCTGCCCAGCTTGCCACACTGTGGATGCTTACTGTGTCCTACCCTCTGAGACTTTCACTCTGCACACAGTCTGACAGCAACTGGACTCAGTGATTTTTAATTTTATTTTTTTCGAGTACCGCAAATGGCAAAGCCACGGTATGGTGAGCAACGTTCCAGACACAGACAGGGCATGCAGGTCCTGCCCTGCTCTGGCCCCCTCCCTGATTTCACAGAAAACAGAAGATGAGGAGAAGAGCTGCTCCAAGTTGGCTGTGCAACTGCCCACACGAGGCACGGCAGACCCTGACGTGTGCACACTGCAGGTGCCCTTTCTTCATTAGCAGAACGTGCTCCAGAGTGGCCGAGCTCTGACCTTCCACAGAGAGATTTCAGTTCTGTACACTATCAGGGCCTGTGTTATCTGATCTAGACATCCGGGTGAACCTGACTCAACTCACAGGGTTGGTATAAGGATTAGACGAGCTAAGACAGCATATGGATGGTTTTAGTCTAGCTGAGAAAGTCCAGAGAGATTCAGAAAGAGTGCGAGCGCCTCCCCATCTGCCTCCAACATCCCCCACCTGAGCCTAGCAGGCTGCGCTCGTCCTTCATTGCCTTCACTGCCCGCCTTCCCACCCTAACTCCAAGTCCTCCTTTTCTGCTTCCCTCTTAGTTTGCTAAGGCACTTCCTACAGGAGTTTGAGAGAGATCATACCTGAGAGCCTGCGAGTGTGAGAGCATCTTTAATTTAACCCCATGCTCAAGCTCTGTGGGCTAGGCCTGAGGCCGGGCAGAGCCATGTTTTTCTCAGTATTTAAAGGTACTGCTACATGTTAAGGTTTCCAGTGGTGCTGCTGCATCCAAGGCTTGCTGGGAGAGTCATCTTCTGTGTGTTTTCTAATTGACAGCTTTCCTTTATTTAGTTCTTGATCTGTTTTTTGGGAGTTTTTTTTTTTCTACCCAATCTTATCAGGGATGTGTGTGCATGTGTGTGTGCACATGTGTGTGCATGTGATGCATAACGTTCAAGTGAGGACACTCAAGTGCAGAGGTCAGAGGGCCACTCCCAGCACTGGACTGTAGATAGCTTTTGTCCAAACTGGGGTCTCTTATTGGTCTGGAACTTCACCACAGAGGCCAGATTAGCTGGTTTGCCGGCTTCTGGAGATGCATCTGGCTTTGTGTCCCATCTTGTCATCAATGGAATTCCAAGTGCAGCTGAGCCATGGATCCTGGGAATCTGAACTCACATCCTCCTGCAAAAGTTCTACCAACTAAGCCATCTCCTCAGCCCCAAGAATTTTTATGTTTTGGTTTGGTTTTGTTTCCTTGAGACAGAATTTCTCTGTGAAGCCCTGACTGTCCTCAAACTCAAGAGATCCACCTGGTCTGGCTTCTGAGGACTGGGATTAAAGGCATGCACTACCACCGACCAACTGCCCCCAGATTTTTAATTTTATGCTTTCATACACTAATGGTCTCCCACACCCCTGACTCCCACCTTCCCCACACACGCGCAGGTCCCCTCAGGTTCCTCCGGGGTTACAGTAAACACACAGTGCTGCTGCGCTTTCCTCTGCCCTCTGGACCACTCTCTCTGTCCCCTGCTCTTCTCCAGCCTACTTTGGTCTCTCATTCGAGGACGCTTAATGGTACTTCCAAGTGGAACATTGAGAAGCTGACTGAGCACTCTGCACTGAGGGGCTCAGAGTTCAGGAGCACAGCGCTTTCCCCTAGGGAACCCCACCATGTCGACATCTAGAGAGCTTTACCCTGGATCATGCTAAGACCCTTCCCCTTCTTTTTGAACCACCCACTGTGCATGAACAGCTGCCACAATCCTGGAAGAAGTAGGCTCCAAGAAGCAGCATGCAGCCCGCCACTGTTTGAGACAGGGACAGAGAATAACCAGAATGCCAAGGGGTTTCAAACTGATTCAAGTTAAAACAAACCAGCAAACAACCAAAGAAACAAAAACTAAGGGTAATGACAGCTTTTCGTAACGACAGCTTTTCGTTTGTAAGGAGGTATTTTCAAGTGAAGATGGGGACAGAGAGGAATAGCCTTAAGCGACCCTGCTCTCTGCCCTTCCTGTAATAAACTAATATTTGACATTCCCTGCTCCCCGCCCACTGACACAGCCCCACAGACCAACCACCACCTCCGAGATGAGCAGTTTCTTCACTTGTCATGAGCTGAGAGGAGAAATGAAAACACTTTGCTGCCTGTGACCTCCACAGAGAGCGTGACTGAGTCCTGACCTGGCCTTCCGCAGCCTTTAGGAGAAACTAAGGGAGAAAAACAGGAAGGAAATGCTAGGGAGATCTCCAGGGCCTATTCCACTTGGGGAAAACAACCACCCATCAGGGCAGGATCACAAACAGCCCTCTCGGCCTGCTTCTTCAGAATCCTGTTCCCACAGCAGGGAAAGGCATGGAACTGCCCAGCACAAAAAAATGTCTGACACACACACCCCTGCGCCACCCCCCACCCCGGTGCTACCAAGCATCCCGCTCGGTTTCTACCAGTTCACAAAGCTTTTCAGTCCTGAAGACCTTTAAACATCCATGGGGACATCTGTGTATAGGTTTTTTTGAGTATAGGTTAACTTGCTTCATACGTCTGAATTATATTCATTAGATACTATCAATCTGGATGCCTACTATCATGTAATGGTTTGAGTGAGAATGGCCCCCACAGACTCATATATGAATGCTTGGTCCCAGTTAACGTGTCACTGGGAGTGGGCTTTCAAGTTTCAAAACCATATACCATTCCTAACTAGCACTCTCTCACTCATTCTCTGTCTCCCTCTCCCTTCCTCCCTCCCTCTCCCTCTCTCTCTCTCCTACTGCTCCAGCACCATGTCTGCCTGCCTGCTCTCCTGCTTCTCACTAGGATGGTCATGAACTCTAACCCTCTGCAACTGTAAGCCAGCCACAATGAACTCCTTCTTCTGTGTGTTACTTTGATCATGGAGTCTCTTCGCAGCAACAAAAAAGTGCTAGACATCACCACAACACACTAGTCTACAGTTTTAAAACTACTAGAAACTAAAGTCAGGGGCTCTTAATTCTGCATGCATTCTATCCTGCACCTGATAGTTTAAAATGCCAAGTTAAATTTAAGTCATATTAAGAGGAAAAACTTAAAACTGCAGACTTTGTTTCAAATTTATCCAATGTGAAAATATATATATGTATGTATATATATGTGTGTATACACATATATATACACACATATACACACATACATATAAAGTGTAATTATTGTAGGTTCCACAGGAGCCAGAGAACCATCCTGACCAGCTGATGGGCTGTCTTCCCAGCAGCGGCATGGCGGGTATTGCACACAGAGTAGCTGCACACACAGTGGGCACTAACCAGGTTTTTGAAGAGTGCCGTCAACTCCTTGGTGAACACAGAGAACTTCAGAAATGCGCTTCCTAAGTCTGGGTCATCTCTGCATACACAGTTGCCACCGAACTTCTCCAGAGCCTGGGTGTACTGTTCCTCGTTCTCCACGTGTGCTGCAAGAGCAAGCGGAGGGACTGTTAATATATCTACCAAGCAGTCGAGTCCTGGACCACTAGGTCCTTCTCTGTCTCAAATAAGACTAAACACACTGCCCGAAATTAAACATGGAGAGCATCCTCAGAATAAACATTGGGGAACAGTCAGGTTGCAGGAGCAGAGATACAATTACTATTCCAAAATGGAACCATGGTGCCCAAAGAAGCAGCTAGTGACATGAAAATGTCCTATCAGGTTTCCTGCAGGACAACAGACATTCTCAGGGCTATCCCACGACCCTAGGGTTTCCCAGACTCCTCCTCAGCCTGACCACCACACTATCTAAGTTCAGGTCCCAGCTCCCCCTTAGAAATGTAGCAGAAGATACCAGCTCGTCTCCCACTAAAGTGCAGGACATCCAGTCAGAGATCCACACCGCTGTCACCTCCTTACGCAGGGACTAAGGTGATCTCTGAAGCCTTGGCTGGGCAACAAGAGTCAGCTTGGTCCTTGTCACCTCTGCTCTGGATCTCCTCTGCCCAGACCCTCCCACCCCAGCTCCCATTCACTCAATCCATTTATCCCTTCTCCCTCAAATTCTCAAGACTTGTCCTAATCCCTGGATGCCTGGGTTTCTATCTCCCGGCTCCTTCCATTGACATGCCACACTGAAATTATCAAATAAGTCTGTTCTCATCCATTGGAAGTACTTAGGTGAGGGACCGGGCTTTCACCATCCACATCATGAACATAAGGCTACAGAAAGAGCGAACTCTGTCATTCATCTTACCATCAGACTCAAGAGACCACACTAAAGAGGAAGAAACCTAGCCTTAGGGTCTCTAAGCTCAGTGGCTCCACGGATCCAGAACATCAAGATTATACACAGAAGGAAATGTGGCTTGGTTGGTGGAGTGCTTGCCTAGCATGCTCCAGGTCCTGGGTCGGATCCCCAGCAGCACACAAACCAGGCACTGTGGCATATGCCCTGTAATCCTATTATCGGGGAGGTATGGGCAGAAGAATCAATTCAAGGTCATCCTTGGTTGCATAGCAAGTCTGGACTACATGAGAATATATCCAAACACATAAGAAGTATAAATAATGTCAAACAGGTGTTTACCAACTGAAAAAGCCAGAGTTCCCCACTCGGATCTCTGATTCAAAGCGAAGGTAAGAAACAGTAATTCCAGTGAGTTAATACGATGGGATCAAATTCCCTGTCTGCTAGGACAGGCATTTCAAATGAAACCAGCCAGTCTGTAATAGAACTACCAGTTCCATGAGTCTTGCTTCCTAGACTTTTGTCTCAATTAGAAACTAAACACAACCAGTTTCTAGGCGGGGCAGGGCAGGCAAGTGCATAGCACAATTTGTGTAGACCTTGCCAGGCCGAGATGGTTCACATGCTCTGGCTGTCTCATCAAGGAATGATCCTGAAGGCTCGCTCCTCTGCTGTCACCTTCCTCAGGAACATAGAACTACTGCTCATTAGCGCCAATGCCTGGTAACAAAGGGACAGAGCCCTTTTAAGGGCAGTCCTAAACCCTGAGCCAATCCTATGATCTATGAATGGCCTGTTCACCCACTGCCAGGGAGGCGCCATGTCCTTGACCTCAGTTGGCACCTGGTTATTTGTGGGGATGCTAATGTGGATTTAGCAAACACTGAAGAAAATTAAATTTCGATGCCTCAGTCTTTTTATTTTGAGAAGCATTCCAGGGCTGGGATGTCCTCCGTGGCAGTGCTTATTTAGCATGGACAAAGCCCTGAGGATCATTTCTCAGCACCAGGGTGGGGGAGGTTCCAGAAAGAGGCTCAAGAATCCTAGCTAAATACACATGCACTCATACACACACATACACGCATGAATGCGCATGTTGGCATCACGAGAGAAGCCCTCGGAAGATCTGGGCTCCATATCTCCAGATCTGGGCTGCCAGGGGGCATTTGTGGACTGGTAGGTAAGGGTAACCCTCACTAAACCTACACTATAGGTTTTGTGAACGACAGAGGCTTGCTAGCTTCTGATGTCAGAATATAGTAAGAATCAATGTAGGGTAAGGACACACCGTGCACACAACCAACACCACAAACAGCAGTAACTATGACACCAGGCGCCTATATGGAGTCCCAGGCAACAAAGCCACAGAGTGGTACAGCTGGGCTTCAGCCCTGAATGTGTCTGACTCCCCAGCCTACTCCTCCCCCTCTGACACACCGGCGTTTCATATCTAAAAATAGCTTACCTTGGGCCAGCAAGACAGCTCACTGGGGAAAAGTCCCTTCTATGCAAACCAGACAGACAGGGTTCAATTCCCAGATCCCACGTAAAGGTGGAAAGATAAAACGGATTCCACAGAGCCACCCTCTGATCTATGTATGTATGCTGTGGCGTGCATGTGCTCACATACAATAGAAAAGAACACTTTGAAAATCAAAACTAGTGTACCTTGCTAAAACTCAAATTTTAGATTCTTAAATTCCACATCACAGTTTGTTCAATAATCACATTTGAACTATGAAAAAGAAGCCTTCTGCACCAAACACTATTAAAAAACAAACAAAAAAATTATTTCCAAGTTAAAACATAGGCAAGGCCCAATGAGGTCTTAGCCTAGAGCTGATGGCCACAGCATATAGCTGGTGCTGGCCATGTGCAGGGTGTGTGTGTGTGTGTGTGTGTGTGTGTGTGTGTGTAAGGGAACTTCCTTCAAGGTTCAAACAAGTCAAAGCACCTCACTCCAGCCTGTATGCTCTGCATTTTTGTGTCTTCTTAGGCTGTCCAAGACAGTGCCCACTGTGAGAACAGCCAACTTGCCTAGAAGCATGGTAACTGATTGCTCCAGGTCATCCCCAAGTTGGAAATTTGCCTACCAAGATCTGAGAGCAATCTGAGAGCCTTTATCCTTCTTTTGCCAAAAAAACAAACCTTAAAATAGGAACCTAAAATAAATAGCCTGGGAATAAAGTTTCTGGAAAGATCCCAAAATGAATCTATCAGCTTTTATTTACAGAACTGAAAGCTGTTTTACGGGACACTCGCTCTCTCACCTCCCCCTGCTTCAAATACATCTTCTGCTCCAGTTTGTGGGATCCCAAGCGAAGAATATCTCTTCTGGGAGACTTGTGGAGATGGGAACCTGAGCTGCAGGATGAGACCCCATTTCTTTGGAGTTTCCTCTGCATATGTTCCTGTCCCCCACACCTCGGGGCACAAAATCCAATCTATTCAAGAAATGAATGAACGAGGGCGCACTCACTAAGAACCTGCCCTTTTAGCAGCAGCAGACATGAAGGCTAGAGGCAAGGGTTAGGTTTTATCTTGTGCTTTTTGGCTTACCCGATTTTCTCATTTTAAATGTGTATATCAAGGAGGAGACCCAAAGAATGTGATTTAAGAAAAAAAATTATTGGATCTAAAAAGGCAAAAGGCAGCTCTCCTCGATCCTCTCCAATGAGACATGTATGCATAAAGCTGGTGAATCAAGATGGCCCAGAACACTACGGGTGCAAGCCACCAGCACAGAGCAACAAAAGATGGCAGGGGGGCTCGTCACAGCCAGTTAACCTCCAACAGCCAACACAGTCTTAACTACCTCCGTCTCCAATTCAGATTTTCCATTCATTACTTTCAGCTCAGCAGCAGGAGCAAGGCAATGCCTTAGAGTGACACCAAGGACAAGTTCATAGAAGCAGGTATAAATGCCTAGGGAGACAGACATCCGTGTTCTTGCTGATCACTGCTCCATGCCAGGCACCAAGGAGACATTTGGACAACTGTTCCAAGGGTGGACATGATTCACCAAGGGAAACAAGAGGGTGTGAAGCTCTGTGAGCCCTGAAGAGTCTGGTGTAGTCAGTGGCTGTTAACATCTCTTTCAAAGTTCCTGCCAGCATCCAGCTCTCAAGTCTGAAACCTAAACCGGCCAGGACATGCCTCCTGTCCATCCATATCCACTACCCTGTCCCGTTCTAAGGGTGCTGAGAGAGGACATGCCCTAGCCCTCTCTTTACAGACAGCAAGCCAGGCATGGGAAGACAACAACTGCATCAAGTTACACAGTGAGTCTGCAGAGCCAGAGCAGATCTCTGGCTTCCTGACTCTCAGGCCAATGTTCTTCTTCCACACCAGGAACTGCTGGGGCACTTGCTCTACACACAACCCTCCCTTCTGCTCTAGGCTAAAACAAAGGCCACACCCTTCCAGGCAGGCCAACAGCTCAAAATACCATCATTGATGAGGAAGAGAACCAGGTGGACAGCCTGACCCCAACTTCTGTATCGTCCATAGGGCTGCTGCAAGCCCCTGGCTCCACGCAAGACCATGGCCGCCTGGATTCTGACTGAAAAGCATCCACTGAGGTGACATATTTGAGCCACCTAGACAGCCAGTAAAGGAAACAGTCGAGGAGATATTCATTCTCCACTAAGCAGCGCTGTGAGACACTCCCCACATGACATGATTAATATTCAAATGTACACCACATGTTCACAGAAAGATATTCCAAAGGTGATCACAGCCCTGGCCCTGCAGGTTGCCTGGTTTCAGATCTAACCTGAAGCACACAATTTCTAAAGGAATAAGGTAAACTCTGGGATGATCTCACCACCTCATAAGAGTCATTTCCTGTCCCAGAGGAGAATTGGTTTTAGAATTCATTTCTAGGGTCAGGCCCAGATGAAAAACTGAAAGTAACCTTCCAGTGGACAACTTGGTGTCTGTAATGAAGTCTTTAAAAATGCTCATGCAATTTGAGAACTCCACTTCCGGTAATCTATCCACAGCAATGGTTCTTAACCTGTGGGTCTTGACCATCGGAAAACACATATTTCCGATGGTCTTAGGAACTTCGATACTACTCAGTAGTAAAATTACATTTATGAAATAGCAATGACAATAAGATAGTTAGGGGTTCCTATGACCATCAGATATATGTGTTCTCTGAGGTTGACAACTGCTGGTGTGAAGCCAAGGTCAGTAGAACATTGTATACAAATAATTTACAGACTGGAAATAGTAAGTGTACAGGGTGCCAACAAGGCTGAGCTGGAGGAGGGTGGGCACGCCTACAAAGCAGCACTTGAGGTGGCTTTTAAAGATTTATTTTAATTGTGTATGTGCATGTGCGCGCACGTGTGTGTGTGTGTGTGTGTGTGTGTGTGTGTGTGTTCACACAGAGGCAAGAATTGGACATTGGATTCCCTGTAGCAGATATTTGTGGCTGGCCTAGTTCTGGATCCTAGGAACCAACTCAAGTCCTCTGCAAGAACAGTATGCATGCTTAACCACTGCGGTCATTTGTCTGACACGAGGGTCAGCACATTAAATCATCTCACAGAGCGAAGGATAGGAAACCCAACTTGGAAAAGGCAGAATATTAAACTAGACATTCAGTCTCGATTTCATAAAACATAAGATACCGGACAAAGGCTGAAGGAAAATGTATCAAAATGCATGAAGGTTAAAAATAACAAGCACTCCGGGCGGTGGTGGCACATGCCTTTAATCCCAGCACTTGGGAAGCAGAGGCAGGCGGATGTCTGAGTTCGAGGCCAGCCTGGTCTAGAGAGTGAGTTCCAGGACAGCCAGGGCTACACAGAGAAACCCTGTCTCAAAAACAAAACAAAACAAAAGACAAAACAAAAAAAAAAA
>JADRCC010556285.1:0-25030 GCA_019843855.1 Hylomyscus alleni | reverse complement strand
GAGAGAGAGAGAGAGAGAGAGAGAGAGAGAGAGAGAGAGAGAGAGAGAGAGAGAGAATGCACAAGTGGAGGTCAGAGGACGATGCCCAGTGTCTTCCTTGATTATTCTCTACCATACTTTTTTACTGTAAAATATGTCAACTTAAAATTCCTTTTTAAATTTTATTTTGCTTTTTTTTTCTCTTACACACCGATTTTGGAGTCTTTTATTTTATTTTTAATTTTTCAAATTAGAATATAATTACATGTTTTTTTTTCCCCCCAATCTTTCCCATGAACAACCTTTTCTTGTTCTCTCTCAAATTCACAGGCTTTATTTCTTTAATGGTTAGTCTATGTGAGCAGCACTCCGTCTGTACAGTGTTAACTGTACTTACGATATTGGGGCTGGTCACTGGTAACCAGTTGGGGGACTCTTCCCCGGGGAAGACCATTTCTCCTGCTCTCAATGTTCCATAGCTGCCTGGAGTTCTCTGTCTAGGGCTGAGACTCTGTATGATTTCCCTCTCCTCCGTTAGCACGTCTGTTCTTGCCATCCTCGTTCAGGTCTTGTTTAGGCAGCCATGTCGGTGAGACCTCATGGGTGGGTAGCTTCTCTGACATTTCTAGGAGATGAAATCTCCTAGAATCTTTCAAGACGGGGTCTCTCACTGAACTTGGAGTTGCCTTTTCGGCTAGACTGGCTAGCCAACAAGGCCCACCATCCTTCTGCTTCCTCCACTAGAGTTACAGGTATGCTTCCTGTAACTTCTGTCTTTTCTGTGGGTTCCTGGGATCTGAACGCAGCTCCTCAGACTCTCACGGGAAGCGCGGTACCCACTGAACCATCTCTCTAGATAAAAAGATCTTAAAAAAAAAAAAACCTCATTTGGCAAAAGGGAAGGGAATTTTTAGGGGCGTATGGGGCCTGCTCATTCTAGGTGACAGCTTCCCCTGGACACAGAGTGATGGCAGTTAGAGGTAAGATGAGTTTTTTTTGAAGCGGAGGAAGGTGGCATCCAGTTATCCTTCCAAGGCACCAGGATATACAGCAGAGTCTGTCAGGACAAGAGGCCTGCCTCCTTCCCATCCAAATGCAACGATTTATTCACTCTTTGGGGATTAGGTCTCCCATAGCCTAGGCTGTGCTCAAACTCACGCATAGCTGAGGATGATCTTGAACTTCTGATCGTCTGCCTCCACTTCTGGAGAGGGATCACAGCTGTCTACCACCGTGCCCAGTTTATCCGGTGCTGGGACTAGAACCCCTGGCCTGTGAGTGTGGCAGGCAAACACCATACCAACTGAGCTACAACTGCAGCTCCCATTTCTGAACGAATGGAGGAAGTTTGAGGATAGTCTCCCAGTGCAGTGGTGAGGAAGGGGCTGATAACTCCTGCTTGCTTTCTCGTTCACCTCTGGTCCTATACATGGTCCCCTTCCTGGCTTTATTCACTCCCATGTCTACTGGACTGTCTGCTCACAAATTACCCTTCTCCAAAGTCCTGCTTGCTTTGTTTGAGGCCTGTTCAAGGATGACTGGACAGAGCTAGTTCAGCGGAGTCTTTGTTAATATTTTTTGGGTGGGAGATTGAGACAGGGTCTATTCTATTTTGTAGCCTTGATTGTCATGGAACACACTATGTAGACCAGGCTGGCCTTGAACACACAGAGATTTGCCTGCCTCAGCCTCCTGAGTGCTGGGATTAAAGGCACATGCAACCATGTTCAGCTGTTGATTTTTTTTTTTTTAACAGGATGCAGTTTTGAGCAGTGGTGCTGGGTCAGAAAATGATTCCCCAAAGCATGTTACTCTGGCGTGCTAGGCACGCTGAGGAAGGTTTCCAGAAGGCCTTAGAAGCAAAGGCTCCCCTTGTCTTTTTTCTTCCTGTCCCCATTTCACTCCAAGGCTGACCATAGGAACTAGAATTCCAGGCTGGGAGACGGTGCAGTTGTTAAAAAGTTTGTAAGCATACGGACCCGAGTTGTAGCTCCAGAACTCAACTAAAGAGGCTGGGTGTGGTGGCACATGCTTGTAACCCCAGTGCTGATGAGGTGGAGACAGGCATACCCCCGGGTCCCTGGGGCCCACTGGCGAGCAGCCTCAGCAGAATGGGTGGGCTCCAGGTTGAGTGAGAGATGCTGTCCCAAAACAGGTGGCAGATGGAACCACACTTGAGGTTAACCTCTAGCCTCCACGCACATGCACATACGTGTGCACATGCACCTGCACACACACCAGCGTGTGTACACACACACTCCAGCATATGTATACACACACTAGCATGTGCACATACACACTCCAGCATGTGTATACACACACACACACACACACACACACACACCCCAAATGTTAAAACAAAATAGGAAAGAATCTTCAGCCCTCTTCCCTCAAAGATAGCTATAAGCCCAAGAATTACTGTTTTCTATGCAACCCACCCTCAAGTGTAAGAACTGGTCACAGAGAAACCCTGACTGCCCTTGTCTAATAGTGACTGTATTACAAGGCCTCATTCTAGAACGAGCCCTGACCCACACCCAGTACATCAGCGTCTTGCAGAAAGCACTGAGGCTTGGAGCAGACCGGTCTTATTGAGTTTCTGTGCCTCACTCATCTCTTATTTAATCCCATCTCTACAGGGATATGCATTTTTCATTGAATCTGAGCGTAAAAATAGATCCCCTTGGCTTTTGGGTCTTTATTCCTGAAGCCTTCCATGTTACATAGGATTGATGATCTCTGTCTCTCTCTGTCTCTCTCTCTCTCTTGCTTCACCCCTCCTCTCCCTCCCCCTCTCCCTCTCTTTCTTTCTCCCTCCTCCTTCCTGTACCTCTTCCCCTTCATTCCCTTTACCTTATCTTCCCTCCTTTCACCTTTTCCTCTGGTCCTAATAGTTGTTCTTGAGACAGAGTCTCCATGTATCCCGGGCTGCATTCAAACTTCCCGTGTATCCTAACATGACCTTGAAGTCACACTCCTCCTAGCTCCACTTCCCAAGTGCTGTTATTTTGGCGTTCATCACCATGTCTGGGTTATACAGTGCTGTAGATTGAACCCAGGGCTTCATGCATGCTAGGCAAGCTCTCTACTGATTGAGCTACATCTTGAACCCATCACATATATGTTTGTTTTAATATGTTTGTTACATTCCGCCCCTACCCCAACCTGTCCTGTAGGTCTGTCAGTCATGATCCTGTAAGGGAAAAATCAAAATTGAGGCCTGTGCTAGCAAAATTGCAAGCTCAGGGAAAAGTAACTATAAGATAAGAATGGGCTTGAAAATGTCCAAGCAGACTTAAACAGAAACAAGCTGTTGTTAAACATTCTGGGAATTGGCTGACCACCAAGGCCTTAAAGATAGAGATTGTCTAGGTGGGCCCAGATATGTCCTTGATTGTCTAGGTGGGCCCAAGGATGTCCTTGCTAATGGGCCAGCTGGACTTCTTGCTAATGGGCCAGCTGGACTTCTTAGATATAGTTTAAGGTCAGCCAGAAACTCCCAGGATAGCACCCCCTCTTAAAAATTTTCCGCTCTAAACTGTATGTACACTAACTAATTAATGTTTGAATTGGCCAATCATGTACAATTCCTTTGTTCCTCAAGATCCATCCCCTATATAAGCCCCTAACTCCTGAGCCTCGGGGCCCACACCTCTGTCTCCTGTAGAGATATGTGTTGGGACCGGAGCTCCGATATTAAACCTGCCTCATGTTTTTTTACATCAAGAGAGTCTCTCGTGTTTCCTTGGGTACACGTTCCCCGGGACTTGAGTGGGAGTCTCCCTGCGGGGGTCTTTCAATCCTAATTATAGAGGACGAGTGTTCCCTTCCTTTTTGCTCCTACAGTGGTGGTCAGTCAGATACATGAATGGTACTCATATGTGATACGCCACATACTGTGACATCTTACAAATGCTGCCTAAGCTTCACTTCCCTATTCATCGTTGTCTATAGCTACTGTGATGAACTTGTCCAGTTTCTGAGGGACACATTATGTAGCCAGAGTTGGCAAACTGGCTTTTACCTGTATAAGATACATGACTGAAAATTTGGCTCTCTAGCGACCAAGAAATGGCACTTACAGTCTCCTCCTCCTCCTCTTCCTCCTTTTGTTTTTTCCAAGACAGGTTTTCTCTGTGTAGCCCTGGCTGTCTAGGAACTCACTCTGTATGCCAGGCTGGCCTGGAACTCAGAGATCTGCCTGCCTCTGCCTCCCAGGTGCTGGGATTAAAGGCATGCATAACCACTTCCTGGTTACAATCTTATTCTTTTAAAATACTTTTATTGTTGTTATTTATTCATGGGTGCTGGATATAAAACTTGAGTTTGAGTGCAAGAGCAATATGTGCTCTTCAGCACTAAGCCAGTCTCCACCCTTACAATTTTATTCTCAAAGGGTAAGAGAGAAGTATAAATCAAGACCAATCTGAAGATGTTTAAGTGGGCATTGCTGGTGAGTTGAAAAGGGTTCCTTATCTGCAAGGCACAGGAAATAAATAAAGCCTGTTGTACTTGCAGCCTTCCTACGGAGCTAGCTCTGGCTTTGGCAGTTTTACTGTACTATCATATTCTGATAGTTTGTGTGTGTGTGTGTGTGTGTGTGTGTGTTTGTGTGTGTGTGTGTGTGTACATGTCCATATGTAGGTGTAGGTCAGTTTCAGAAGTCTTTTCCCAGAAATGCTATATACCTTGAGATAGAGTCTCTCATTGACTTGGAACTCACCAAGTAGGGCGTACTGGCTGGCTAGTAACTCCTGACCTGGCATCTGCTGGTCTCTGTTTCCCAAGCGCATTACATGCATTACAAACATGTCTTACCACGCCTGACTATTTCATAGGGAGAATCAAACTCAGGTCCTCTTGTTATCTTCTCAGACCCCTGAGAGAGTTTAAAAATTTTTAATTAATTGATTAGCCAATCAGTTATTTGCTTAATTGTGTTTCATACAAAGGAAGAAGAAACCATGCTGTATAATTTGGGCCTGTGGCTGCTGGTTGCCCAGGGGATCCAGTGTGGGCATCCATGCAGTCTGTGAATCTTTGGTTTGTATAAATCTGACACTGCTGTTGGGACTGTACTAGTGGATCAGTGCTCAGCGCTGAGGAACCCAGTGCCTAATCAGTTTCTACAGTTCTTTCCTAATGGAAAGGCTTTGTTGTGATGAGGAAATTCTACTGGTCCAAGTGACTTAGTGCAGGGGACAAAAAATGGCATAGTGACCTCAGGAGTAAAGTATATGGAGCTCCTCTAACTCAGAGAGCTTCTGCTGCCCTGGGGAATCACTTAGCCCATACTGCCAGGGCCTGTGGTTTTGTAAGGGATGCCAGAACATTTTGATAATTTTGTTTTGTTTTTAATGTGCAGCCTTCTAATTGTGAAAGCACATTGTGGGCCAGACCAAACACATCTCAGCTCACAGGCTGTGGGTTTGCCATCTTTGGATGAGATGCTGTAGCTCTGGGGGCGTGTTCTGTCTTATGGAAATGCCTTACTCCCTCTCCCCCCTGTTTCTATCAGGTTTACTAGAAAGCAGCACCCGGCTGAAACCTCATGAAGCCCAGAACTACAGGAAGAAGGCATTGTGGGTATCCTGGCTGTCCATTATTGTCACCCTGGCCCTGGCAGTGGCCGCCTTCAGTGAGTATCAGGGAGTCTTGCCAATCAATACTCGCCCGTTGCCTTGTCTCTCTCTCTAACCCCTGTGGGAATGTGCTTTGCTTTTAGTTGACTGTTATTGATGAGTAAAAAAAAAAAAAAGTTTTTTTTTTAGGTGGCTGGATGGTCAGGGTACTCATGAATTATTAGTAAAACAACTTGACTCCTCTGCAAAGGGAAGAGGTATGAGAGAGAAGTAACAGAGAGCTTCAGTTCTCATCAGTATGCAGGTTTGTGGAAGTGGATTCCGGCTGGCACCAGCCGAACAGTGAAAATAGTCTCTTGGCAGATGCCTTCAGCTCGAGCTGACATGACAAACACGCATCGCGGAGATTCAGATTTTGAGCCTAATGCAACTCGATGAGTTCAATATTGCAGCAAGCTCTCTCCTTTCTCTCTTGACTGTGTGTTGTGCAAGGTCAGGAACAAAATCACATGGACAATTTTAATGAAAGAAAACTGGAAGGGCCTTCTTTCGGGGATTTACCGCATAAAAATAAAATAATACCTTACAATTCTGAGATGCTGTGAAAACGGAGCAAATTTCTGTCTGTGGATGATCTTGTTTGGGGATCTGGAATTCCTGTGGTGGGTTTTCTCCCCGGACTCTCACAGCTTATGAAATATGCATGCGTTATTTATTCTTATTAACCGCAGTGATCCACACACAAGCCTAACAGGGAGCTACAGCTCAACCTTGGGAGGGATTGCACTTTTCTTTTCTTTTCCCTTTTTGGAGATTGCACTGTTTTTGTTTGTTTGTTTGTTTGTTTTGTTTTTTTTTAACACCCCCTCCCAATGGTGGAGAAAAGAGGAATGTGCTTTTTAAATTGTATTTTATAAATTTTCTGATAAGGAGGAAAATCTGTGTTCTACGTGCTGAGCGTCCTACAAGGTGCCTCGGGGTAGAGGGAAAAATGGACCGTGGTCGCTAGGTGACGTGGCTGTGTGTGAGTTGTTTAAAATTCTGTTCTGCTGCTGGAAGTTGGGGCTGGATCCCAAGGGGGCAGGGTTAGAATTTGACCAAATGCTTCCTTCAAAACTCAGCATAGATTATTAGAGACAATTTATATTAGAAACACTGTACAATAGCCTGGCTCTAAAAAAAAAAAAAAAAAAAAAAAACCCACCCAAATATTCAGAATATAGAAATAATACATTTTAGGAAATAAACATGTATCAGTGATCCAGAAATCTAATCAGGAAGAATTCTGACTTCTGAAACTATAATAGCCTCTGTCTCCCCTCCCCACCCCCCCCCTCTTAATAGCAAGACCAAAATAACAAGGCCGTGGATGTCCCTTGAGGGTAATTTGGTTGTTGTGGCTGGTAGGGGGACAGGAGATCAGACATGGCAATTTACATATGTGAGGAAAAGAGGAAGGAGATGAAGGGGTCATTTACACACCAGATAATGGTTCCTCAGACTTGTCCCGCTGCCTTGTAAAGCTGTAGGGGCGTCATTCTCTGGTGTTTGAGTAAGGGCTGAGCATGAAGGGCTGTGGAAAGGTCTTTCCTTCAGAATAATAGTGTTACATTCAATGTGCTTAAGCCATGTGATAGGGAAAAGATATGAAGAAAATTCAGCTTCACTTGTCATACCCAGTCAGGTGGATTACGCTAAAAATGTTTCATTTTCCGCAATGGGAAAACGTCCGCATAAGGCCAGAGCATGGCTTTGTGGAAGGGCTTCTTGTTCTTTTTCTTTTCTTGTCCTTACTCCTTTATCTCAGAACTATTGAACTTACTTAACTTCCTTTTAAAAGATTTATTTTTATTGATTATTTAGTAACATGCATGTGTTGGTCCATTTGGAAGCCGTACCTCCCAGGAGGCCGGAAGAGGGCGTGGAGCTGCCTGGAGTTACAAGCAGCTGTGGGACATAAATACTGGAGACTGAACGCAGCTCCTCTGCCCAAGCAGCAAGTGTTCCTAACCCCTGGCCATCTCTCCAGTCTCTAACTTCTTGCCTATAACGTGTGGATGATATTGTATTGTTTATCATGACCTGCGTTATGTTCTATATGGTTTTTTTTTTTTTTTTTTGTCTCGCTTGTGTGTTGTGTCTAACTGCTTCTGATTTAGTTAAACTCCAAAACAGAGAAGGCAAATCATATTTTGCCCCATGTAAGCCAGAGTAGCTTCAGGGTGTGTGTGTGTGTGTGTGTGTGTGTGTGTGTGTGTGTGTGTGTGCGTGTGTGTAGGTACTTGCCTATCTTGCTGCAGAGCTCAGAGAGGCTGTCTGCTCTATTGCTCACCACCTTGTTCCCTTGAGAGAGGGTATCTCACTGAACCTGGAGCTGGACTGGCAGCCATCCAACCCTTATAATTGCTACTACAAGCCCTACACTGTCCTGGAGTTACAGGCACTCAAAGCTACACTTAGCTTTGTATGTGGGTGCCGGGGATTCAAACTGATACTCTCATGCCTGCACAGCAAGTACTCTACTGACTGTGCCATGTCCCCAGGCACTGGTCTTGATAAAACTTGGTGAGATAATAATTTGGACGTGCTGAAGCATCAATATAAAAATATGGTAATGTATCTTGGAGTAATTCAGAGAGAGAGTCCTAGATCGGTTTTAAAATAGATTCCGCCTATAATGGGCAGCGTGGAAAAACATCAGTCTTCTTATGAACAGATATGAAAGCAGGTCTGTTGTAATAATGAGGTCAGAGAGAGAATGGAAGTTCAGCCTCAAAACTCAGGGCTTTGACAACTATCGATGTCTGTGTTAAAATGGTTGGAGAAAATGTATTCTGACTCTGATCTTGAGGCTTGAGTACAAGTTAATTTTTAGGGACTAGTTAACCTGCTTGTTCTGTGGGAAATGAAGGTATGTTAGAAACAATGTTAAGGAAACAATCTTTTTTCTCGAGATGGTGCCTTAGTTTCTTCTTGCTGACTAAAGCAGCTTCAGGGAGAAAGGGCTTATTTTGGTTATGATTCCAGGGCATAAGCCATTATGGAGGTAAAGCCACCGTGGCCAGAGCGTAAGGTAGCTGGTTTCATTGCATCTACAGTCAAGCATCAAAGACCTACTGAGGTTCCAGCATTAGCTCCTTGCCTCCAGTTTACTCAGTGTAGCATCCCTACTGAGGGAATGATGACACCCACAGTGGACAAGTCTTCCCACTTCAGTTAACACAATCAAGACAATCCCCCACAGGCAAGTCCAGAGGCTGGTCCTCAAGGGGAATCTAGATTCTGTCAACCTGACCACACCAACCATCACAGATACATAGTTCCATGAAAGCAAAACACAACACAACAGCCTCAAACAAACAAACGAACAAACAAACAAAAACAAAGCCCTCTAAACTGAAAGCACTCCAAACAAAGATCTCAGAAAAAGCTCATTTAAAATTTTAGTACAGGGACTAAGGAGATGGTCCAGTTCCGGTCAGTGAAGTGCTAAGGGCATGGGAATCTGAGTCTGATCTATGTTAAAAACAAACAAACAAGCTGGTGTGGTGGTGCACACTTGTGATAGCGGTGCTATCGAGGTGGAGATGTGCAGATTCCTGGAGTTTCTTGGCTGGCCAGCTTAGCCTACTTGGTGAGCTCAAGGCTAGTGAAAGACTGTCTCAGAAAACAAGATGGGGCTAGTGTGGTAATGCATCCAGTTAACTGGAGCATTGGGAGGCAGAGGAAAGTGGATCTCTGAGAGTTTGAGGCCAGCCTGGTTCACATAGCAGGCTCTGGCAGCCAAAGCTACATAGTGAGGCCCATCTTAAAAAGAGACCAAGAAAAAAAATTCAAGATGAATGGGGCCTGAGGACTGATATCTGAAGTCGTTTGTTCTCCATGCACATGCACACAGTGCCTCTCTACACATATACGTGCAGTCGCATGCACAGGCACACAAAAAAACTGAGTGCATTAGCAGACTTCAGAACTAGGAGATCAAATCTCTGATAGGACTGAATTATTTTTTTATATGCTGGGACATTTTTTAAATATATGTCTGTGTACCATGCCCGTGCACCATGGGCATCAGCTCAAGGGCAGATGAAGGCATTGGATCTCTTGGAGCTGGAGTTACAGATAGTTGTGAGCTGCCATGTGGGTGCTAAGAATTGAACCTGGGTCCTCTGGAAGAGCAGCTAGTGCTCTTAACCACTGAGCCATCTCTCCAGGCCCGTATGCAGAGATTTTAATTTATTTGATTTTAATTTAAACTCTTCACCTTTAAGCATGGTAATATAATCTATGTGTGTTGTGTTTTATAAAAAACAAAAGAAGCCAGGGATATGCTTAGTGGAAGCATGATATGGTGGGGGTGGGGTGGGGATGCCTCTGTGGGCCCATTCTGAGGCATCCCTTCCCTCTGAGGGACCATCCACAAGAAAGAAAAGTATAGAATAGAGCTTATTTAGGGCGTGGGGAAGGGAGTTGAGGGAGTAGAGACAGAGAAAGGCAGAGTGAGAGAGAGAATGAGAGAGACAGTAGAGTAGTAGAGGCCATCCATGAGTTTGTGGAGAGAGACAGGGAGGGGAATGGGGAGAGAGGGGGAAGAGGGTAAGGGAGCAAGAGAAGAAGGGAGAAGAGAGTGGGGAGGGGGCAAGTAGCCTCTAACTATAAAAGTTAGTCAGGTACATCTGGATGTTGCCAGGTAACTGTGGAGCAGAGCCTAGATGAGATGCTAGCAATATGTATCCTTGACAAAAGCTTTCCCACTTATTTACAAGTTTTTGTGCACATGTGTGTCATGGTACCTGTTTGGAAGTTGGAGGACAACTCTGAGATGGCTGTTCTCTCTTTCTGCCTATGTGCTCAAAGAACTGAACTGAGCAGCTCCGGCTTGGCTGCAAGCGCCTTTGCCGACTGAGCCATCTTGAAGCCCATATCCTTTTTATTTCTGTATTAAGGGTAACAGACGTGAGATAGATAGAATAAGATTGTATGATTTATCTGTGTTAGTAGAAAAGTCTTGGAACTTCCTGAAATGTCTGTCCTCTTACCTCAGTCAACACATGATCATATAGAAAAGGACTGGGATAACTTACTGGACGCGTTGATATATATATCTGCTTTCCTAGCATCATGAGGCTGAGGCAGGAGGATTGAGACTGTGAAGTCAGCTAATGTTATAGAGTCCCCCACTCCCTGGGTTTCTCTGTGTAGCCCTGGCTGTCTTGGAACTAGTCCTGTAGACCTAGAGCTCACAGAGATCTGTCCGCCTCTGCTGGGATTGAAGGCGTGGACCACCACTGCTAGGCTATTTAGAGTGGCTTTGAACTTCAGCAGGACTGGAGCCATGCTCTTTGGTCTAACTTGGAATCACAGGACAGATTCCTTCTCAGAGATCCCTCCCCAGCTGGGTGGCCTCACCACCTAAAAGTAATAACTGTATTGGAAGAAAGACAGTCTAAAGCTCTTTGGCTATTAGCTTATTGAAATCACGCACTCCAAGAAATTGGGACTTCCCCAGGAGTGTCTTGCTAGAGAAGGAAAGAGCAGGAGTCTGGTACCAGCCAGAGGAAGGACTTGTTTTTTAGAAAAAGATTTTATAGCATTCTAACTTATCAGACTATGTTGCAGTAGTGACTGGAGCCCAGAACGAGATGGATCATTGAGGGGTGGGACCACACCTTGGCCCAGACTGTTTAAGCTGTCGACTTGCCTTCTCTTTAAACCTAAGTCTCATGTCAGTCCTCTGAAGATGGTCTTGGGGGTGGGGGGGCAGCTGTCAGTGGACATCTTTGTTCTTTTTTCTAATGTGGCTATGTTGAACAATTCTCTCCTTTCTGCTTTTCACTATCATTTATTTGTTGCATTGGCCTTTTGAGGATGAGTAGTTGAGCCTTCTTTTTAAGGCCCAGGCTACGTGGTTTGTGAAGTCTCTGTGTTTGTGCCTGTGTTCCTAAGAGTGTCTTCAGCTGAGATCCTTTGTTGGGTCTGCTGGTCTTCTATTCATTTTTTTTTTTTTTTTTTTTTTTTTTTGGAAGAGAGGAGTCTGCGCACATGATAACCTTTCCGAGTCTGCACACATGATAACTGTTCCTGAGCTTAGATGCACTCGATGCATCTTCCCACCCGTTCTTGCCTTCCTGCTCCTGCCCAGAGATGCCTTTACATGCCCTCTGCTTGCTACTTCTGATCCAAATGTTCTCTCCTCCTTGCCGGTCTTCTAAACAGTGTGGGCTTCTCCATGGGAACAGCCTCCGAGTGGAGCCTTGGCTCTTGTTGACCTGGGCCGTGAGGCAGTTCAGGGGGTTGTGGGCAGGAAGTCTCGAGCCACATCCTGGGGGTGTTGCTGGGATAACTTTTCCCTGTCAATGTGTTCTGTGAGTGATAACTACAGAGGCTGCTTCAAGGAGGTGGAAACGGAAGTAAGAACCAAGCAGAAACTGACTTTGGGAACTTTGCCCTGAAAACTTCCCGCCTCTGGGCTCTTCCGTCCTAGCCTTGTGGTCATGTCACCATGGATGCTCAGACTGGGTTGCCTGCCCAGGGCAGCTCAGGAACACAGGGCAGCATTTTAGTCTGATGCATGTCCCATGAGGCCTGCCAAGACCTTACTCTTGGTTCCTGTTTGAACGGGTCTTTCCCCATCCCCTAGCTACGGGGGATTTCAATGAGCAGATGCTTCAATGAGCAGCTGTATTCTGACTTCAGACCCACGGGCCTGTGCTTCTCTTTCTCTTCGATGCCTTGCTTCCTGGCTTCTGGGCATTTAATTTTTATTACACTGTACCTTAGTTAGTTCTATTTGGTTTACTTTTGGGGTGTATGTGTGTGTGTGTGGTTTGTGAATGTATGTGTATGTGTGTGTGTGTGTGTGTGGTGTGTGAGTGTGTGTCTGTGGTGATTGTGTGTGTGTGTGGTGTGTGAGTGTGTGTCTTTGATTGTATGTGTGTGTGTGAGTGTCTGTGTGAGTGTGTGTGTGTGTGTGAGTGTGTGTATGGTGTGGTGTGTGAGTGTGTGTGTGTGCAGTGTGGTATGTGAGTGTGTGTGTGTGTGCAGTATGTTGTGTGTATGTGTGTGCAGTGTGGTGTGTGAGTGTGTGTGTGTATGTGTGCATATGCAGTGTGGTGTGTGAGTGTGTGTGTGTGCAGTGTGGTATGTGAGTATGTGTGTGTGTATGTGCAGTATGTTGTGTATATGTGATATGGTGTTTGAGTGTGTGTGTGTGCATATGCAGTGTGGTGTGTGAGTGTGTGTGTGTCTGTGTGTGTGTGATATGCTTGTTGAGACAGTCTTTTTCTGAACCTGGATCTCACTATTTGGTTAGGTTGACTGGCCAATGTGTTCGAGTGATCTACTTATCTCTATTGCCCCGATCTTCTGTCTAAGATGACGTACACATGCCTTTTTTTTTTTTAAACGTGGACGCTAGAGATCCAAACTTGGGTTATTTATTCTGCTTGTCCCGCAGGCACCTTTCTCACTGAGTCATCTCCTCATCTCTATTTTCCTTTATACAGGACTCTTACTAGGTAGCTCAAGCCGGCCTCAAAATCCTCCTCCTCTTACCTCAGCCTCCTGCGTGCTTGATGACAGGTGAGCACTGTAACACCTGTCTTCTTGGTACATTCTCACTTAATATCGGATTTTATTTAACCCTTCAAATGGAAATTTAAAAAAAAAAAAAAAACCGTCTCCCAGGAAGCCTTCCAAGGCCCTCCAGAGTGATTTAACTGCCCCTCCTCCGTGGACACTGAAGATAAGACATGTCACACAGCACTTGGATCACCACAGTGGTGCTTCTGCGAGAACTTCTGCTCCTCAGTGCTGTGAGCCTGGTTTCTCTAGTCTCTATTTCTGGCCCCTACAGCAGTTCACCTGGAGGTATTGGCTGCAGTAAATTTGACATCTCCCTGCTGAGGTCACTGTGGACATAGTGGATTGATATTGTGTTTCCCAGTGTGAATTCCAGACAAAGGAATGGTGGCTAGCTCAGGGCTCAGAAGCTCGGTTGCACCCCGGGCTTTGTTGACTCTGTATATGAGGGTAGTTTCAGGAGCATGATCCCCTCCCCCCCCGCCCCCCCAGCTCCCAACTCTTTCCTTCCTTCTCCCTGACTGAAGGCTCTAGACTTCCACTGAGGGAGACTGCCCTCCACTGCTGTTAGGAGGGCGCATCTTCCCCAGCTTCTAGCTCACAAAGAGCTGCTGTTTGCAGCCAGGAGTGGAGGAGGGGTTTCAGCAGCTGCCTGCCGGTCCTGCCTCCGTTCTCAGCGCTTTCTGCACACAGCCTTAATTAAAGTGTGGCCAGGGTACATTAGCACAAGGGCCAAAGATACATAGGGGAGCTGAGTGCGCTCTCAGCTGTACTTGCCAGGCCTGTCCTAAGCTCCTTGCTCCAGTCTGAAGTGGAGGAGCGGCCGTGAGAGATGGCTGAGGGCTTATCTGGCTGCCTCCCTGTCTATGAGCGCTGGTGTTTGGTAGCCAGCTGGAAGAAAAAAGGTTTCTTGCTCGGCCTAATGGACCAGGCTGTGACTTGAGTCTCTGAGAACTGTCCCTTTAAGGTAAAGTTCTGGGATGTGAGGACATCTGACGGAAACAGATGGATATAGTTTTGGGGTGGAGAGAGAGAGAGAGAGAGAGAGAGAGAGAGAGAGAGAGAGAGAGAGAGAGAGAGAGACACAGCCGCAGTAAAGGAGGATATGGGGCTGAAGGTGTGGCTTGAGTTGAAAGAGTCCTAGCCTAACACAAGGAAGCCCTCGGTTTAATTCTTAGCACTAGCACAGCATAGAATAGGTGTGGTACTGCATGCCTCCGATCCCAGTACTCAGAAGGGAAAGGCCAGAGTGCCAGAGAGCAAGGTCATCCTCAAGCTACATAATGACTGGGAGACCCTCTTTTGACAAACTAAAGGATGCTGGAGAGATGGCTCAGTGGTTGCGAGCGCTTATTACTCTTGGAGAGGATCCGAGTTCAGTTCCCAGCATCCAGGTCAGTTGGTTCACACTCACCTGCAACCCAGCTTCAGGGGATCTGGCATCTTCTGGCTTCTTCAGCATTTGCACACACACACACACACACACACACACACACACACACACACACACACACACGGAGATGTTCGTCTTAGCATCTTTGTCTGTGGCTGTGATAAATACTCTGACAAAAGCAACCTAAGGAAGGATGAGTTCGCTCTGGCTCATGGTACCGTCCACCATGGCAGGGAAATCACACGGCGGGAACTTGAAACAGCTGGTCACATTGCATCCGGAATCAAAGGGGTATAGAGTGGGGACTGCCTGCCAGTGGTTAGCTACATTTCTCCATTTTTATATGGTCAGGATCCCCTAGTTAGGGGATGGTATAATCAAGAAATTCACTCCAGATGTCCAGAGGACCAGCTCCTGGGTGACTCTGGATTCTGTCAACCTGAAGGCTAACACCAGCTATCAGAAGTGCTCTATCCATGTCTACCATCCATGTCCAGTGGCCATTCCTTCTTCCAGCCTGTGACTGCGTCCTTCTAGTCCTTAGTGAGTGAAAGCTCTCTGCAGAGAGGATACCGCACAGGACATTAAGGAAGAGAGCTGTCAGGGCTGGAGAGATGACTCAGCTAGTAAGAACACTAGCTTTTCTTCCAAAGGACCCAGGTTCAATTTCCATTACCCACATGGAAGCTCACAACTGTCTGTAACTCCAGTTCCAGGGGATCCAACACCCTCACACAGACATATATGCCGGCAAAAAACCAATGCATATAAAAAATAAAATGAAAAAAAAAAAAAAAAGAGAGAGAGCTGTCTGACCCTAGAAGAGAAAGCTGTCTGTTCCCAGAATAGTTCAAGTCTAAACAGGTAGTGACAGGTGCTGAGGCAGAAGACAGCTCTACCTGGCTCAGGAGAAGGTCTTGCTGTCTTAGACATGCATCGTGTATTTAGCTATTTATCCTGGTGTTATGATGCTGTCATCTACAAAGTTCACACTTGAGAACTGTATGATTGAGCTACAAACATATTGCAGAAAAAAAAATCACAATATTTTAGATAATGTTATGACTTTGTGTTGGACCATATTCCTAGCTGGGTTTAACTCCATGTGGCTGTGGGTTGGACACTGGGTCCTAGAGTAGTGTCAAAATTGCTCCTCGTAGCAATTTTCTTCGCCCCCTACCAGAAGGAGGTGCTCATGGGAGATATCTGTACAGAAACTGAGACTAGCTATCCTAGTCCGAGAGGAGAGGGGAAGGTCTCGGTCACCTTACCGAGGGGCATTGGTCATGACGTGCACATCGCATTATTGTGGTACCCAGACACTTAGACATGGAGGTGGCTTAGACCAACCAACTTCTTTTCAGCATTCTAGAAGCTGTGAGTTTGAGAGAGGAAGGTGGGTCAGGAAGCAGTTTCTTCAAAGGCTTTTCTTCTCGGCATACGGATGAGTATTTTTCCTCCAGTCATCCTGTGGTCCTCACTCTGTGTAAGTTCATGCCCTACTTTCTCTCTCCTCTAAGGATGGCAGTCCTGTTGGACGACGACACCTATACCCCAAAAGGATTTTATTTAAACTACATTTCAAAAATGTTGTCATTGAGTTAGTGAGATGGCTCAGTGAGTAAAGGCACTTTCAGCCAAATGATCAGAGTTTACCTCCCAGGACCCACATGATGGAAGACCACATAATCCATCAAGTTCTTTTCTGGCCGCTACATGTGTATCATGGCAGATGTGCACTAACACACAGAGATAAATAAGTGTAATACAACAAAATTCCACATGCTGAGGTACTGGGAGTTTAGAGCCTCACCATATGAAATTTGAGGAGATAGAATCTGACCACTTTGGGAAACACCAAGACAGGTGGGAGAAATGAATACCTTAGAATAATGAATGTCAGGGCTGGTGAGATGGTTCAGTGGTTAAGAGCAGTGGTTGCTCTTCCAGAGGTCCGGAGTTCAATTCCCAGCAACCACATGGTAGCTCATGTTTGTCTATGACAAGATCTGACGCCCTCTTCTGACATGCAGGTGTACATGCAGACAGAACACTCATGCATAAAAAACCCCACATAAATAAAAATAAAAAGAATAAAGAATGTTGCCTTTAGTGAAAGACCAGACTGGTCTAACCACACTCACTAGCCCAAGGAAGGGGGGGGGGAGTCCTGTGCACTGTACAGCTCTGAGTGACAAGAGAGGATGGGGTGACAGCAGGGAGCCTTTCACTAAGATTTATAGCCACAAGGCTGGTTTCATTCAAATTTATACTTGGAGTTTACTTAGCTTAATTGACATGGAAGTAGAACTGAATCCTTGAGGTTCACTGTTGGAACCTTCTGAATATGTGCTATACCCAGGATTTTCCGTAACTAGGCTAGTTTATAATATAGAAAGCGATGGGCATAATGCAGGCAAACCGTTCTCAATAGTCTCTCCTCCAAGCACGCTGGTTATCCAGTAGCCTCTCCATTAGCTGACATCGGAGGTTTATTGGGGGTTGGAGCTGGCACTCTAGAGTAAGAGCTGGAGGATGGAGGGGTGGCTCAGTCTGGAAAGTAAGACCTTGCCTTGCAAGCATGAGGACCTGAGTTCAATTCCCAAGGCCCACATTTAGAAAGCCAGGTGCGGGGGGCATTTTCTGGGGAGGTGGAGCCAGGTGGGTCAATGAGGTTCACTGGTCAGCCAGCCTAGGTGAATTAGAGAGTTCCAGGTCAGAGAGAGACCCTGTCTCAAACAAACAAACAAACAAACAAACAAACAAACACCAAAACAAATCCAAGGTGGGCAGAACCTGAGGAACCTTTGCTTGTTCACACTCACGCACTTGTGTACCCTCACATATGTGAACTCATGCACATCTAACAAGCACGGGCACACGGGAATAACAGCCAGGAGGGAGCCGGGGAAGCAGGGGCGTGGTGGGAGAAGTCTGATTGCAGTGCTGTCGTCTTGGAGGCTCATCCTGTAGAAACTGGAGGCTGAGCTTGGCCCTTTCAGTTTTCCAATTGAAGCCAGAGGGACAGACTGGCTTTTGGATGACCAAAAGACAAGTGGGACATAAACAGGAAGTCCCTTCCAGGGGAGCATGGTCCTAGTGTAGAGGTACAATCCTAGTCACTAGCAGCTCAGGGAGTGGCTGTATTTTTCCTTTAACCCCTCCAATGTCCCCCTCCTCGCTCCCTCTCAAATTCATGGCCTCTTTTTTTCCTTCATTATTGCTACACACACATGCACATGCACACACACACACACACACACACACAATTGCTTATAAGTTTATGGTTTCAGGCTGACAACTTGGTATGCTTGGCTATTTTTTTTTTTTTAGCTGAAACTTTAATATGCACACAATTCTGAAACAAGAATTTTAGTCAGCCTTACCCTCTCTCCTCCATTTCTCCTCTGCCCCCCTTCTCAAAGGGTACAATTTACCTCTGTATTGATTCTTATATGTATATAAATAGCTGATTAATCCTAGTTTTCAAGTTTGAGCATTATTTTGGGCATTTGTTGATCTCTCTTTTCCTCTCTCTCTCTCTCTCTCTCTCTCTCTCTCTCTCTCTCTCTCTCTCTCTCTCTCTCTCTCTCTTTCTCTCTCTCATCTACCTGTCTCTCTCCCTCGCTCCACCCCCAGCCATTTTTTGAGACAGGATTTCTTTGTGTAGTCCAAGCTATCCTGTAGACCAGGGCTCAGTAGGCCAGGCTGACCTTGAACTCACAGAGATCCACCTGCCTCTGCCTCTCCAGTGCTGGGACTAAAGGTGTGTTCTACTACCACCCTTGGACAATTTATTCTTACATCTGCCTGTGCTCACACAAACATGCTGGCATCTGAGGCTCTGTTCTTGAATAATCATTCCTACTCCTGTTGTTGCCGTTGTAGAATCCTGCCCATGGAGTCATGCTGAAGCATGACTATTTGTTTCCTTCTTTTGAAAAAAAAAAAAAAAAAGCATTTAGACTTACTTATATATGTGCCTGTGTGGTTGTGTGTTTGTGAGTGTGTGTGTGTTTGTGAGTGTGTGTGTGTTTGTGAGTGTGTGTGTTTGTACCAGAAGAGGGAATCAGGCCCCCTGGAACCGGAGTTACAGGCATTGCCTGGTTTACTACGAGGGTGCTGGGATCTGAACTCTGGTCCCTAGATTGAGGAGCTAACTGCCTTTTTCTCGAGGAATTGTTCTTATTTCCTTTGGCACCAATGTCTGCTTATTCACGCTCGCTTCTGTTTTATATGTGTGTGTTTGTGTGTGCGAATGCAAACACACACGATGGATGCCTGTGAGGAGGCCAGTTCCTCCAGTTACTGCTCAGGTGCTGGGTATAGATATGAAAGTAATTCATTTACACGGAGTCTTTCGTCTAGACACCCCAGGAGTAGCACAGCCAGGTCATGGCACGAAGACTTTTTAGCACACCGAAAGTGTACACCAATCAGTTTATCTATAAAGCAGACTGAAAGGAGTCTGTGCATCAGAAAAAAACTTGTAAAACACAGAGATGAGCCACTGGGTAGAAAACATTCACACAACATTCACTCAAGTAGAGCCAAGGAAATGTACAAGATGTGTGTGATAGGTGTGTGTGTGTGTGTATGTGTATGTGTGTGTATAAGAAGCTAGAGGTTAACCCCAGTATCTTTTGTATCACTTTCTACTTTATTATTATTGATTTTTTAATAGGGGTTCTCTCACAGAACCTAGGCTGCTGTGTAGACTGGCTGTCTCTGCCTCCCTAAGTTGTATCATCAGCGCAGCTTCATGTAGGTGTTGGGGATCCCGCCTCCTAAGTCCTCGTACTTGCACAACAAACACATTCCCCACTGAACTGCCTCACTGCCCCTAGCACTTTCGTCTGTGACAGCAAAGGCTAGAAGGAGACAGCTCCCATTAGTAGGAAATCTGAGCCATCCCTCCTGCCTTCAAACAGAGCGGGTAGACTTAGCAGCAGCTTTCAGTTTACGAATTTTTTTTACTATCTTAAAATGAACATGAACTTCTGCCTGTACACACCACCAACAAAAATAATGTTGTTTCCTAAAATAGTATAATAGAGGAAAAAGCAGAGGCAATTTTTGAAAAACCAGGTGTATATTTGAGCTTAAAAATGCTTGGCAAGACTGTGCTGATGGAGGCAAATTGAGTTAAGACTACTAAGGATAAGTTGGGACTTAAGACGGGCAGAGGCGCGGTCACCCCAGATTGCCGACATCTTCCTTTGTGTGATAATGGGAAGTACTATGCTGTGCAGGGTGTGTTCATGGATCGTCAGGAATGTAACAGCTACCAGGCGGTCTGTGTCTTACGTGTTCAGTACTCTGGTGAGGTTGTCCTGGGTGAACAAACCTTTGGTTCACTCCTTGTAAAGGTCTAAATCAAACTAAGCCTACACTATTTGTTTATAGGGCTGTTACATTCCCATGGGATGGGTGGGGGGAGGGTCAGTGTCCTTTAAAACTGCAGACCAAAACAAACAACAAACAAACAAACACAAATACCCTTCTTTATTGATAAGGGAGAATTTGGTTTGAGGCACAATTTTCTATTGAAATTAACATGTTTGGAGTACAAGAGGGAGGGAATCCTTTGTTGTATATGATGCTTGTAAATGTAAATATTTATAAATAAGGTCCCTGGCTCAATCCGACCCATTAAATATTATGATTCCCAAGTCCAAAGATGTGACCCCCCTCCCCAGAGACACCCTACACATTTTCATCTTGTCTGCATTCACACGCACAAAACTGCAAGACTCTACTGGCTGTATAACCCTAAACAGGACACGTGTGGTGCTTGTGGATACCGAAGCAGACTGTGGGACACGTATGGGAACAATGTGATAAACTCACGAGTGGGTAACTTGGGGGCCAGGCGCTGAGACCAGGAGCTTCAACCAGAACTGGGATGTTTGTCATAAGACTGTTTGGCAACGGATGCAGTGACACGTTAGGGTTTGTCAGAACTGAGCGAGACGGTTTATGGGTGTCAGTTTGCGACCTGCTCATCTCACTCAGGCTTAAGAACTTCATGCAATAATCTCAGGCTCAGCGGCGGCAAACCACAGGCTCAGCTTGGGAGTGGCTTGGGAGCCTCTGTTCTTTTGATACACCATCACTCCATTCCTCTTTTTTGCCCACTGGGTCTCTAACC
Organism: Hylomyscus alleni; assembly: GCA_019843855.1. Taxonomy (NCBI): domain Eukaryota; kingdom Metazoa; phylum Chordata; class Mammalia; order Rodentia; family Muridae; genus Hylomyscus; species Hylomyscus alleni. The sequence goes on along the minus strand of JADRCC010556285.1, from coordinate 4,344 downwards.
CAGAGTGACCTTAAACTCCCTATACACCTGAGGGTGACCTTGAACTTCGGATCCTCACTGTCTTCACCCTTGACTGCTGTGATTACAGATTTGTGCCTGTTTGTGTAGTGCCGGGAACGGAACCTAAGGTTTTGGGCATACCACCCACGCAGTCTACCAACTGAGCTACGCCTTCAGTCTGCTTTCAAAACCCATCTCATGTTATTTTTTTTTTATTTTGTTACCCAGTTATACTCTTTTGTTTCCTCTCTCCTCTCTTTACACATCTCATTTGAAATAACAGCCTACCTATAAGGAAGTCATTGGCTTTATGCTTTTTTTATTTCCGATGAATTTTTCTTATACTTTCATATGCTGTCATTTTTCATGTGGTCTCCAGTGCGTCTTCCTTCGTGACAGTGCCACCAAGCACCTACATTGTCAGATCGATACAGACGATACAGACGCTGTTGTTTCCTTAGTGCCACCATTCAAGCTCACGTCTCTGCCAATCCTCGCGGTGATGGTTCAACTCGTGCCTCTCTCTACAGGGAGAGTTCACTGGGACAATATTTTCTGAGTCCTTGCCACATTAGCACCTGTCCCCACCCCCTACTGTGGCCTTGATACTTGAGTTTGGGCTGAATATAAAAATCCTAGGTTTAGCCAGGCAGTGGTGGCACACGCCTTTAATCCCAGCACTTGAGAGGCAGAGGCAGGAGGATTTCTGAGTTCGAGGCCAGCCTGGTCTACAGAGTGAGTTGCAGGACAGCCAGGGCTACACAGAGAAACCCTGTCTCGAAAAACCAAAAAAAAAAGGTTTACATTTTCTTTCCCAAGTATCTTAAACATATCACCCCGTTGCATCATGGCACAGAGCGTGGCTGGCAGTGTTTGGTGAGAAGCCGCATTTTCTTTCTCTAATAGGTAACTTGAGTTTTTTCCCCCTTAGACACCCAAATAATTACTCTTTTAAGAAACAAGATCCAAGTGTCTGGCTGAGCTCTGTCTTCTTGATGGCTATTTCAGCTTTTCCAGAAGTAAGCTCATACCAAGGTTGTCAAGCTTGGTGGCTGACTCTTCACCTGTAAGTCACTTTTGCTGTCCCCCTCACCACGACTCCAGTCTTTTCAGAAAACCATAGAGTTCGTATTTCTTATCTGGCCACATTTTCCTTCGTGCCTGTATCTGTTAAGATTCCTGGCATTTCTATTAATCAATTTTATAGTCTAGCATTTGTAGATGGGAAGCCATCTTTGTTCATTTCACGAGGAAGGAGACTTTCTGCATTTCCCTCCACCCTGGGAAAGAGTAATATGCATATTGTCATTTTTTATAAGAGTTTCGACTTCATCCCAGGCTGTTCTTTGGTTTGGAAGAAGAGACAGGATCTCAGAACTGAATAGATATTTATTAATTGATGTACCAGTGTCCCCAAAAAGCAAAGGCAACATTACTGTCTCCATAAAGACAACATTATTAGGCAATGAGTTTTAGATGACAAAAGATGGCGCTTTTTTTTTTTTGGTCATTCATAAGACAGATGTTATGTGTTTCTGGTTAAAGTAAGATTATGTCCTTAGCTGTGAGCAGGTCATCTCATCACGCTAATGACACCGCTTCTTCAGCTCTGTGACACTGGCCGTGACTCAGAGGTTGAGAAGGGGCCTTCTTTGCCGACAGCCCTGTGTCTCAATTGATTTCTCTGGAGAGTCTTTCTTCTCAAGGTCGGTTCTAATGGTTCCCTGGTCTTTGAAGTCCCTGTTATGGCTTGAATCGCTGAAACGTCCTCCATAGGCTCAATTTGGACAGCTTCGCTCCAAGTTCGCAGTGCTATTAGAAGACCAAGGGCTTTAGGATGGGGCTTGGGGTAGGCTTTTGAAGGCTATTCTGGCCGCTGGCTCTGGCCTCCTTTCTCTGTTTCTTGGTCGGCAGGAAGTTGATCTGCAAAGCCTCATGCTGCCTCCCACTCACTTTCATACCAAATCATATCAACATCACATTTCTTTTCCCTGATACTAAGCAATCCCTCCCCTTCCTCAGTCTCTAGCACTTCAGGCTCCTGCCGTCTCACACTCTGTGTACTGGCTGGCTTCCTGTGTCAGCTCGACACAAGCTGGAGTTATCAGAGAGAGGACGGAGCCTCAGTTGAGGAAATACTTGCGGGAGATCCAGCTGTAAGACATTTTCTCAACGAGTGATCGATGCGGGGAGGGCCCAGCCCATGGTGGGTGGTGCCATCCGTGGGCTGGTGGTCCTGGGTTCGATAAGAAATCAGGCTAAGTGAGACCTGAAGGACAGGCCAGTGAGTAGCATCCTTCCATGGCTTCTGCATCAGCTCCTGCCTCCAGGATTCTTCCCTGCTTGACTTCCTTTGGTGATGAACAGTGATGTGGAAGTGTAAGCTGAATAAGACCCTTCTTTTTCAACTTGTTTTTTTGGCCACGGTGTTTTGTTGCAGGGATAACAACCCTAACTAAGACATTCTGCCTCACCCTCTGCACACTCTGCCTCAAGCTCTGCCCCTTCACACTCATATTGGGTCATGTTCACCCTGTCTCACATGTTGCCTAACCTTGCTTCTTGTTGCTTTATGCTGCCTCACACTCCTGCCACCAAGTTGTGAGCCAAGGTTAAACCTTCCTCCCTTAAGCTGTCTGTCAAGCATTGTGTCACAACAACGCAAAACTAACAGAGTCATAGAGAATTGGAATTTTTATAACTTAGTGTCCCCTTTATTTTGTCCATTCTACATTTAGAAAGCAGTTTTAGTGGCCAGTTGTTTCTTTGCTCAGCTACCGTTTGACAAGAATCTTTGTACGAGGTGCTGTCTTAAGGGGTTTACATAGACAATCACACTTACTCTCACAATTGGGCTTGGAGGTTGCTTATCAAACTCCTCTTAGTATAGAGATTTTAACAACTCATCTATGGAAATTAGCTGAAACCCCATAATTAATAAGAAATGTATATCTATGCCTGGCCTTCTGACTTGAGCTCTTAGCCAGGGCCATATCTCAACTTGCCTCAAGATAGATCTTCAGTGTGAATTTACTATACTGGCTTGTTGCCTCTTCTAAGGATAGATCATCCCTGGCCTCTCCAGATAGCCCTGTGTGTAGTGGATTTGGAAACATATTGTCTGGGTCAACTTTCTCTGGACACACAGGTGTCTACTGTAAGTCATATAGATGTGACTCCAAAGTTATGTTATCAGCAGGGGGATACAGTGGATCTGTTGACTCTGGTATGTGGCACTCATACTGGTTCACACAAATGTCAAGAAAGAGTAGTTATGACAAGCATTAAAAAATTCGCCACCATTTTGGAGGCTCTGGTTCAATGGTTGCTTGATTTGAGACACGGTGGAGCTTGGCATGTAACTCAGACTGGTCTCAGATCCACAGTGACCCTTCTGCCTTAGCCCCCAGGCACTGAAATTATAGGCATAAATAACCACATCCCATTTCCTATTCTGTCTTGACTACCTAAAAACTCAGAGCTTTTAGTTTTTCTATTTATTTTATTTCTGACGTTTTATTTTTCAGGCAGGGGCCAGTCTGCTCACTGATATTTCCTCTTTTTGTATGAAGAGAAGAGAGTAAAAGTTCCAGAGCCTAGGGGATGGGGCAGGGGAGGAACCCCTAACAGCAATCGTAGACTGGAGAGAACACAGTGGCCCTGCTGGCCGTACTGAGGGTGAGCCTCAGTGGGGATGGCGGAAGACTTCATTTGCTGGTATGAGTCACTTGGAAATGGGCTGCCAGAATGTAGCAGAGGTATAGGAGGACAGATGGCTTTAATTGAGGTCATGATGAGGACTTGACCCTGGGAAGCATGAAATATCACGAACAGTTCATTTCTTGAACTGTTTTGTTTGCCTCCCTATACCTTTATGCAATACTTGCTCCGTGATCACAGAGAGATAGGGCCCCCCATGAGACATCCACACTCCAATCCCCATGATCACAGAGAGATAGGGCCCCCCATGAGACAGCCACACTCCAATCCCCATGATCACAGAGAGATAGGGCCCTACATGAGACAGCCACACTCCAGTCCCCATGATCACAGAGAGATAGGGCCCCACATGAGACATCCACACTCCAATCCCCAGAGTCTGTGAAAGTTACTTTATGTGGCAACAAATGCATGCAGGGGAGAGTTTTTGAGAATATACTTAATTGAAGACCTCAAGAATAATCCCAATAAAGGATGTGTATAGCCGGGCGGTGGTGGCACATGCCTTTAATCCCAGCACTTGGGAGGCTGAGGCAGGCGGATTTCTGAATTCGAGTCCAGCCTGGTCTACAGAGTGAGTTCTAGGACAGCCAGGGCTACACAGAGAAACCCTGTCTAGAAAAA
>JADRCC010556284.1:28562-44874 GCA_019843855.1 Hylomyscus alleni | reverse complement strand
CTGTGTATGATGGAGGGTGGTGCATATATACCTGTGTATGATGGAGGGTGGTTCATGGTTCACATATGCCTGCGAATGGTGGAGAGTGATGTACATATGCCTGCGTATGATGGAGGTGACACACATATGCCTGTGTATGATGGAGGGTTATGCACGTATGTTATTGTATCTTGGAGAGTGATACACATGCACCTGTGTATATGGAAGGTGATGCACGTATGTCTGTGTATGATGGAGAGTGGTGCACATATGCCTGCATATGATGCAGGGTGGTGCACATATGCTTCAGTGTATGTGTAGAAGTAAGAGATTAGCCTTGGATGTCAGTCCTCACCTCCCACCTGGTTTGAGATAGGATGTCTTTGCTGTTCTTCTGCACAGGCCAAGCTGGCTGTCCCCAAAGCATCCAGGGATTCTCTGTCTCTACTTCATATCTTGTCAGAGGATAACTCTATTCACAGACTCTTGCTACTGCTACCAGCTTTACATTTGGTCTAAGGACTTGAGCTCAGGTTCCAACAATTGCAAAGCAAGCACTTTACACACTGAATTATCTCTCCAGCCCCTAAGCAAGTGTCTTTAGTCAGAATCCACCCACTTCCCTCTGCTGGCTCCCACTCTGGTCCCTAGGTTACAAACCACACTTCTCTCTATTGTACTCAGGAGTAAGTCTAGTTTGGCAGCTAGTTCTCTGTCCCCTATAACAACAAGCCTGAATAAAATCTGTTTGGATGGCTATGGCTCCAGGCTCCTTTTCTCTATCATGTCATATCTACCTTCTCGAGCATGACATTCCATAGCTGTAGGCATCCTGATGTGAGGGTATATTGTGGTTTATTTAGATTTCCCATAATTAGTGACTGGTCATTAGTTTCTTTACTTTTTTGAGATAGGATTTCAAATATCTCAGGCTAGCCTTGAACTCACTTTGTAGCTGAAGGTAACCTTGAACTCCTGATGCTCCTGTTCTGACTTCAGAGGCTTTCTCTGCCACAACAGGATTAGCTCCCCACTCCCCTCATTTTCAATTTAGCCTATATTTTTAAGTTTTCAGTTTTTCAAACTATCTTCTTAAAAAATATTCCATAATGACTAGTTATGGTCGCTCATGACCATAATCTCTGCATTCAGGAGAATAAGGGGGAAGATAGGGAATTTGAGACCAGTCTGGGCCACTGGATTTCAAAGTCTTGTCTCAAAAAAAGTACAAAACAGTGTTTCTTATTGAAGCATTACAATTCATTGTAAAATCCACTCTTTAGTTAAAGACTCGTTTTATTTAAAAAAAAAAAAGCAATAAAGAAAAAGAAAAAATAAAGAAAGAGGGGACAAGAATATAGATTAGTTAGTAAAGCGCTTGACTAACATGCATGAAGCTCTGGTTCCAACCCCCAACACCACATGAAACCAGGCATGGTAGCACATGCCTGTAATCCTGACAAAGGTAGAGCCAGGAGGCTTAGAAGTTGAAGGTCATTTTAGCTACATAGTGAGTTGTAGGCTCCAGCAATCCTGTGATGGCATCCTTTGGAAACAGCCTTCATGTTACTCCACAGGCCTGAACCTACAGAAGAAGGTGTTGCTGAAGAGATGAGCAGCCAAGCATGGGGCCGTCTCAGCCTAGAGCCCAGCCTATATTTAGAACACTGAGACCAAATATCCCATGACTCTGATGAAAATCCAGCTGGCCTCCCCGGGGAAAGTGAGCCCGGATTGGCAACACAGTCATTTTATTGGCTTGCCTCTTATCTTAAAATGGTGAGACTCTGGGCTGAGCACAAAACCTGAATCATCTTCATCTCCTTAGCTCTCGGAGTTCACCAGCTGACCCAGCCTGCTTGTGTGCTTTGAAAATAAAAAATGTTTTCCTCCTCCTCAAACACCCGAGTCCATCTAGAAACAAAACCCAAGCTTACCTTCTTGGAAAGACATTCACTGATCCCCTAATTTGGAGTTGGAGACGCCAGTCCCAAAGGAATAGGCTGTCCAGTCCCTCTTTGACCCCTGTACAAAGCCTGTATAAGCCTGACCGGCTCAGACCAGAACAGACTGGCAGAGACAGAAGCTGAGAGAGCTTCCTGGCTTGGTGTTATGCCTCTGGGAGCCAAAGCCTCCCTAATTGTCAAGCAAGATCTTCTGGGTCTGGTAACAAAACTTTAACCTAGAAGTCTCACTCCAAACTTTTTGAAGGGGAGGAATAAAAGAAAAAATTTTATAAGAAAGGCAGAGTACAGCTAGATTCTGCATCTAGCTTGCTTAAGGAGGCAGATATAAGAAAATTGCCACAATTTATATAGCAAGTTCCAGGCTAGGCAAGCTACACAGTAAGACCCTGTCTCAAAATCCGAAGTAAAAGAAACAAATTTTTAAAACGTTAACTTCACCCTGTGCTATGCAAGCCTGCACCTGGCTGCTTTGTATCAACAGATCTGTCAGCTTTCGGAAGCAGGCTGGGCAGATGTGGCTCTGCACTCTCCGGATCCTCCTGTGTGTGGATGTCTTTGACATCTCCAGCTGTCAAAGTTTATTTTGAAACCTGCTCTAAAAATAAACAAACAGATCAACCTTCCTTCCTATACTAACACACCATGCAAGCCGCAGGGCTCTGTTTATGAAGCCAGACAGTTTTCTCTGAAGGAGCTTTGAGGCCTCAGACCCCCCAGTGTTTTCTGTTGACCATTAGGAGAACATGTCAAATTCTCTTAGCAGGAAAGTTGCTACTCTTAGACTTGGCGAGAAATGAGTCAGGTCCTCATGTCCCAGGACCCATACCAATTCAGAAGCTTTCAACATTCTTACAGCTTCGAGGCCACTCACCTGCAGATATCGGAAGTCTCAGGAGTACACCCCAGTTTAAGGATTTCTCTAGGGCCAGCAAGATGGTTCACCAAGTTCCCTGCCACCAAGTTTGAGAATCTGAGTTCCATCCTTGGAACCTACCTGGTGGGAGAAGAAAATTACCTCCTGCCGGTTGTCTTTTAATTTTCATACTTTTTGGTTCTTTAGTATGGTCATGTCCCACCCCAACACACACACACACACACACACACACACACACACACACACACACACACACACACAAATAAATGTAAAAGACTTCCATACCTGCCTGAGTATTCCTGGAGAGCTGAAGTCACAGACTAACTACCTTCAAAAATCACAGCATTGAGCTCAGTGCGTACAATCCTCCATCTGTGTTGATTTTGATGAAAGGATGCAAGAGAAGGATTCAAAAATGGATGTAATTGTAGAACACTCTAGGATGCTGAAATGGTTGCATTCATCACCTTCTTATGTTTCCTCCTCCACTGTGGTCCAGCCACATGGATGGCTGTTCCCATCCTCTCTAAGCCCCACAAAAGCACAAGTTTGCATGCTCCTCGGTCCACACAGATAAGCCCATTCCCAAGATGACTTCCCATGAGTAAAGTATCCTGGTACAACCTGAGAGCTGAAGAAAGATTGCACAGACAATTCAGGAAAGTGGGAAATGAACCAGAACAGGCAAAGCCTGTTGCTGCCCTCCAAGGACAACCTGTAAGCTGCCTCTGCCTCCCCAGGTCTTTGGACAACAACTTCCAGTGTTGTCTGAGTCACACATTAGCAAGCCTATTGGACACCAGGTCTGTTTTTACCTGATCACCATCTTTCTCCTCAGGGAGCACCACATGGTGCACAGAAATCTAGGGCTTTATCATCGGGGGATGATGATCCCTGCCAATAATGAAGTCTACGGAACCAATGGCCTAGTAGGTGTATTAGTCATGATATTCATGCAAGGTATGGTCTGCAACATTAAAAGCCCAGGTTTGCTTTCCGCCACCTTCTCTATGTAGGGCAACTGCAATGTACACGCTGTCCCTTCCAGGCCCCTGGGCTGATGGAAAATACCCATCAGCTCAGAAGCTGTCAGTGTGGCGATAGAACAGGATGGAACAAGTATGACACGCCCCACAACCGCTCTTAGACCTTCTCAAAGCAAGTGGCAACCGTCACTTCCATCCATATCTCATTACCCAAAGCAGGTCCACAGCAGCATCTAAATTCAAGTGGGGAGAGAAAGGTAAGCCTATCTCTGTGGAGAATAGTGCTGATGGCTGCCACACACTGTGTCTTCCATAGAGTAGGGTATTTAACAATCCATCTGATTCTGACAGGAGGAGAAAGAAATTAACATTTGCTTTACCCTGAGGGCAGGGGTAAAGAGAAGCCAGTTTGATAGGAAGGAAATGAAGTGTGCACAGGGACAGCAAAAATGAATTCAAGTGCTGTCCACAGGTCAAAGGTAGGCTGGAGGTGGGGCTTCCAAGCAGATGGAGGAGGCTTGGATTCTGTGTAGCACTGAAAAAAAATAGGAGCAGAGCAAAGAGGTTGGAGAAGGAAAGAACGAGGTGGTGGGGAGAGGCAGAGCAGAGCCGGTCTAGAAGTTTTCAAGGGATAGATACAACACACCCTCTTCCTGCAGCTCATCCCTCTGCAAGAGCATGACTTTGGGGCTTTGAAAGTGACAACATGCTGAGGCTGGTATCAGGGCAAGCAAAAGGCAGGATGGGAGATTGCCAAGAAGACCCAATGAACTGTCTGCAGGCCAAAAGCAAAGTTTGTTTTGTTCTGTTTTCCTAATCTTGCTTCAGGTATTCTCTCTCTCTCTCTCTCCTCTCTCTCTCTCTCTCTCTCTCTCTCTCTCTCTCTCTCTCTCTCTCTCTCTCTCTCTCTCTCTCTGTCTCTCTCTCTCTCTGTCTCTCTGTCTCTCTGTCTCTCTGTCTCTCTGTCTCTCTCATACATCTCTGGGGCCACCAATCCCCAAACTCACTAACACACTAAGATAAACCATTTATTCTCCTCTGGACATGATCTTTATGAAGGAAAGTCACCATACTATCTCTGCTAAAACCAGTGAGACCCCTTAATGATAGGTATTACTCAGTTTAACCTCTTGATCCCAGCTTCCATGGCAGGATAGAGCAAGACCAAACAACCCTGGGATCCTTTGCAGTAATAACCATGACATTCAGTGTGAAGGGTTTATTTAAACAATCACCTTGTCCAGTACCACTAGCATCAAGATGTAGATGGAGAACCAAAAGCCCAGAAAACAAGTAGCCAATTAACAATCACACAGTATGCTGGCCTGGGTTTGAGCATCAGCTTCACGGATCAACTATCTGTGTATCGTTAACCTCAGTAGTCAACAACTTCTCTAAAGGATACTTTATGGAACTCGGTCCTCTCTTGTAAGCCCACCACTGAGTGGTAGGGATGACCTTTCCACACTATGCTTCCTGACACCAAAGACAGTGGCTCAAAATTGAAAGTATCTGTGCTGGAGACCATCTATTTCAATGGCTCTCGACCTTTCTAGTACTTTGGCCCTTCAATACAGTTCCTCATGTTGTGGTGACTCCCCCTCCCCCAGCCATAGAATTTACGTTGCTACTTCATAACTGTAATTTTGATACTGCTGTGAATCATAATGTAAACATCTGTGTTTTCTGATGGTCTTAGACAACCCTGTGAAAGGGTCGTTCGACCTCCAAAGGGGTCTCAGCCCACACACTGAAGACTGCTGATCTAGCTCCCTAACTAACTCTAAATCTCAAGGCCCTACATTTCCAGTCTCCAGTCAGGTATGGCTGGGTATGCCCAGCACCTGCTGAGGGATTGTGGGTAGGATTGATGAACATCATCACAGACTGGGCAGGTCATCTACCTAGAGAGTCTTCCCTCCCCTCGCCACACTGCCATTTGAGCACAGCTCCAGCAGAGGACTCAGGACTATAGCTGAGTTGCTTTTCTTTTCTCTTCTTTTCTTTTCTTTTACAACTTCAAATATTTTTGTATGTGGCAGAGCTGGGGATTGAACCAAGATCCTTGAGCATGCCAGACAAGCACTCTATCATTGTACTACAGCCCCTGCCCACAAGGACTGTCAATGAAAACACCCATTAGAGAAATTGAGACAGTCAAATGGAAGTCCTTGGCCTCAATCCTAACCCCTTATCTTTCTATCCCTCCTCCTCCAGAGACATAGACAAGAATCAACAGTTATCATACAATACCATTGAGATTAAGGTGTTGATCAAGCACTTGGCCTATCCTCACTGAAGCAGGTCCACTGGATAACTGAGTTGAAAGTCATATTTGAGGCAGCAACAAGATTGTAGGAGTAGTCTTGGGTCATTGGGCCAAAAGAAGGTTACCAAATGTGCCCACAGGACTGTATGTCATTTGTCTATTGGGTACAGCATACCTTGAGGCTGCTGACAAAGACATGAGGGATGAGCTGGACACAGGACATTGGGAACCCAAGAAAATGCCACCAAGATTCTGGGTACCAGTGAGGCAGGAATAGAACAAAAGGCTCCGAATGCGCCTGCAGAGCTCCACCAGGATGGTAGCAGCTGGAGAGGGAAGGGATAACTTTTTGATGGGCACCCTGGGCAGCCAAGGCTTCATCTGAGGTCTAGCCAAGTTCATTCTCAAGCATCCCCCCTGAAACATGAGCCAGCACTGTTTCTTAGTAGCTGGTTCCCACTGTGGCCCACTTTCTCTTCTCTTTTCTTGGAACTCTCCTCTCCTGTCCCACTCTCCCTCCCCCTCCACCCTTTAATTTGGAGACAGGGTCTCCTGTAGCCTAAGCTGATCTCAAATTCAGTATGTAACCAAGGATAACCTTAAACTTCTGAGATTCTCCTGCCTCGAACCTCTTGAATGTTGGGATCACTGGTGTGCTCTAACATACCAGACTATCCTTGCCTTAAGCCCCTGCCTTAGAGAGAGACTGAGGATCTCATGGGGACTGCCTAACCTTGTAGGCAATGTTCCTGCACTCCTACACACACTGTACCCTGGGTATTTGCATGTCAATACCCAGAATGCCCTGCTTGTCCAGGCTAGAGCCCTGAACATCACTTGCCATAGTCTGGAGTTGGCAAGCTGGGTCTGCCTCCAGGACAGTGTGTTTGCTCTCATGCCAGCTGAAATTGGAAAGGAGTTGCTTTGCTTACAGCCATGATCCCTTTGATGGAGTCCAGCTAGTTTGGAGTGAAAGCTGGCACAGGCAAAAAGAAAGCCAGATGTCCTAAGCATCCACGTTCACCGTCATTTGCCCAGCTCTCAAGGTTCCATTGTGTTCACATGTCCACCCACCAATGCCATCATACATTCTTATTTGACCCAACCTGTAAGCTGGGAATGTGAACTCTTCTTATCATTCACAACAGCAAGAGAATCTTCTCGAAGCCCAAGCTAGGGTTTTTCTTTTTTTATTTCTCCCATAATTTGCGTGTACAGAAACATTCTAGCCTTTGTCCTGGAGTCCTGGAGTTTCTCCATGATTGTTTGACAGTCCCAGAGAATGAGTTGGGGAAGCCAACTACTGCAAGGCACGGAGGAAGAAAGAATATACTGTGCATTAGAACTCACATCATCGGAGAAACATGGGCAGGACCATAGGAATGGTGATTGTGTGCTCGGGGAAAGGGAGATGATAAAAACATGAAAGGAAGAGACGGTGAGCAGAACTCCTGCTCTGTGCTGAGCATCCTCCTCAGATAGCTTCTTTTGTGCAGAGTACATTAGACGGACCTCTTTACCCCTTTAGGAATGCTAGGAACTCTTTGTAGCAAGTACTTAACCAACCCACTAAGACAGCCAACCAGCCAAGCCTCCTGTGCTTGGAGTCGGGCTTCACACTGGTCACTGGGAACACACAGATGAGCAGTGTGGCAGCTTCAAGATGGTGGCTTGGTACTCCAGCAGGGCCTCCAAGCTCCTTTCCTCCCTGCCATGTTGGAGAACTGCTTTCCAGATACTGGGGTCAGGTTCCCTTGAGTCATCCCCACTCTCTCAGAACAACAGTCACTCTGGAAGTACAAGGTTGCGTGACCTCTGGAGTCATATTGCTTACACCCAGAAGCAGTCTCTGCTCGTTCTTGGCATAAGGGACCTCGGGCAAGAGCCTCTCGGCCTCTTCATCTGCAAAATAGCTAATATATAACTGCCCCTGTGGAGCAGAGCTGAAGGCTGAGTTAGCACAGGGATTGTGCAGACAGCGCCTGATGCCTATCAAGTGCTCCGTAAACATTAGCTATCGTTGCCATTGCAACTGGCCACACATAGTAACAAAAATCACTGCCAAGTCTAGGAACCGCAGCCAAGGGCTACAGATCTGAGCAAGGATAGATGGTTTTTGCAAATGGATTGAGAATCTGGCCTCCTTGCTCAGATCACTAAGCACGTAAGTACAGGAAACCAGGCATTTAGAATGTCTATAGGCCAGGGAAGAGCCTGACCATTGGAATGATTAGCCTGTAAAAAGAACTCAGATACAAGAGGGTATCCTGCCCCTCAGGGACTCCTGCCCCTGAGTCCCAGCCACTACACTGTTGTGCCACTGAGGACAGGTGACATGGCAGGAGTTACAGACAAATTTGGAGATAGTCCGTTGGCCCAGAACCAGGAAAGACAGGGGTTCTATTATGAAGTCAATGTAACTCTAAGTCCTGAGATAGAAGGTGGTAGCCATGTTGGCTGAGTTTCAACCACCTTGACACCACCCTCTTCCCACTTGCCCTCCCCTAACAGAATCTTCAGAGTGGAGTCAAAGGCAGGAGGGTTTTAGCACTCTCTCCTTTGTTCCCTCAGATTAGGTTAGAAGAAGAAGAGGACAATTTACCAGTGTCTTTTGCAGTTCTCCCCATGTCCAACTCTGCAGCCACTTTGCTACTGGTATCTCAGGTGGCTAAAAGAAGGTTGAGACCACTTGACTGGCCTTTACACAGGCCTTTACTGGCCTTTGGATAGGTTCCCCCACCCAGAGGCACCACTCTGTTTCATCACAGCTTAAATTAGAAGAGAGTAAATGTGTAAATGTGTGTGCATGCCTCCTCATGTTTATGTACATGAGAAAGTCAGAGGTGCCCTGGGATGTAGCTCAGTTGATAGAGCGTTTGCCTAGTATATTATAGAAACCCCTGGGTTTGATCTCTAACTCTATATAAACCAGGCAAGATGATGCATTCCTACAATCCCAGCACTGGGGAGGTAGAAACAGGTGGACCAGAAGTTCGAAGTCGCCCTAGGCTACACGGCAAGTTCAACGCTAACCTAAGATACATGAGATGACGCATTGGTTTTCCAAAAAGAAAGAAAGAAATCAGAGGCAAAGGAAATAAGTATGGAGCCAGAAGATTCGCCATGGATGCTCCATTCAAAGAAAAAATGTTTAATTCAAGTCTTGGAACCAGGAAGGACACCCCCTGCCCTACGTCCAACAACCACACTCAGCAAAGGATTTGGAGCCTCTTGAGAAACTGGGGGCAGGATGACGGTGATCGAATCTCGGGTGGAATTTTCTTGCTGTCTCCTCCTGTCCTCATTACCCTACGATCCAGGTTGGCTCCAGGACAGTGCCAACCCCTCCTCATCTCATCACTCACACATTTCTCCATGTCATGCACATTCTTCCTTTGGAGGCTTCTTCTAAGATGAAGCCCAATCCACGGACAGAACGTTGAAAACCTTCAGTATGATTCATGGCCAGGGAGGGAAGACTGAAGTCACCTGGTCTGAGCTCCTTGGAGGCCACGTCCAAATACAACACAGAAGGCAGTCTTCTCTGTTGCTTTACGGTCCAAAGAAAATAAGAGCAATGAAAACTGAAGCTGCACGGACATTTTTGCTGACTCGTAAGGTAAATTATAAACGATGAGAGTTCCTGGATCTTTCTGTCTGGGGTAAATTATGGTCAGTTCTTCCTAGACGCCAAGAGATACATATGTGACTCCTAACAAAAGCACTTGGTGCTTGACGATACTTAGTGAATCTGTCCTACAAGTCCCAATTTCCTCTGTAAAACAAACTCATAGATGAGCCCATGTCCCAGAACCATACCGTACTGTGTCCTGAACATGCACAGTCTCTCTACCTTGCTTTCACTGGTCTGGGCATGTTCCAAGTGGGTTGCACTGAAGGAATCCTAAAAAAAAAAAAAAAAATTCAATCTTACCCTTCTTTAAGGCTTGGGAACTTATAAATTTAACTATTAGCTAGAGTTAGTTAGTATATTGTTTCTACCAAAACTCACCTTCTAGAGTCCTATTCTCTATAGTAAGATGCCAAAACAGACCTTGGGTGTAACATGTGCAGAAGAGTATGTTGCCTAAATAAGGGAAAAGTGTTCTTGGGTGGGGCAGGTATTGACTTGTTTCGAGAATGACTGCTGGAGAAGTAATGGTCAAAAGTGGAGAGAAGGTCTCTGAGAAGAGAACTCTCCCAGCCTTAGACTGGAGGGCTAATACATCCTGCCATTCAATACCTCTTCTGCAGTCCATGAGACTGGGGTGAACTTTTAAGGACAAAGATGGAGAGAAGGCCACCCTTTCTTACTCTCCAGTCTCCATAGAAATATCAGCTGCCAGCAGCTGGACAGGAAAAGAGAAAACATCCAGTCCTATAGGACTTCGTGGAACAATCCACTGCTTGCTTTGACACAATTTTGCTGTGGCCTTTAGAACCCAAAGATAAAGGCATGTGTTATGGAACCAAAAATGCTAACGGGGAATACATGCAAGGCATTTCTCTCCGGAGACAGATAACCTGTAGTGCTGAGAGAAGAATGGAGATTTTTTTTTCACAGTTTTACAAAAATAATTAGAAGGATGGACTGGCACCATCAGTTGGCATTCGTCCTCTAAGTTTTATGGAGAGCCCTTCCTGAGTCAGCTTCCAGTAATGAATATCAGGGTCTTCCTTTACCCAGCTTCCCACACGGAACTGTCCTCCCAACTATGGATAAGCAGATGGGCCTGGGGTTGTGGATGGGAACACGAAGCAATAGAGAAGCATTATAGTAAGAGTCCCGATAAAGATCACTGTTATTCCTTGCTCACAAAACAATGGGTACCACAATTTGGAAAGGTGAGGTATCTTCCAGGCCCTGAGAGGTTGGCAAATAAGATATACCTGCTATAGGGACAAGGACTTGACTCTTTCAACTAATTCACTAAAAGATGTGGCATATTGCTGTGTTCAGATGTGCTTTGGCTTCTAAAAGCTCACATGCTGGAATGGTGGTCTCCAGTGCTGTGGTATTGAACTGCAAGAATCTTTAAGGATGGGGTCTCCTGGAAGATAAGTAGGTCATTGGGGGTGCCATGCTAAAATGGGGTTAATCTAGTTCTTTCAGAGCTCAGATTAGTCTCCTAGATAGTTACATAGAGAGCAAAGTTGGTCCCTCCCTAATCCTGGGCTTCCTATCATTTCCTGTCACCCAACATCTGTCACATTTTGATGTAGAAGGAACAGCTTCAGAAGAACCACGTAAAGGAGAGGGTAATGTTCTTCAATCTCTAGAACTACGAGATAAGGAAGCATTTGTTGTTGTTGTTGTTGTTGTTGTTGTTGTTGTTTGTAAAGTACAAAGTCTCAGTTGTTTTGTGATAGCAACATAAAACTGAATACTGCATATTAATAGAAGAAGAAAAAAAACCTTGATGGTTGTCATAGAAATTGCTCCCGTTTCTGATGAAGACACCCAGATTGTCAGCTGACTAATGGAATCAGCCAAGTCAAGCCAGAGTTGAGGCTGCACCCACTCTTGAGGTCGTTTGCTTGCTTTGTTTTAATGTATGTGAGTGCTCTATCTGCATGTACACCCACAGGCCAGAAGAGAGACTCAGATCCCATGATAGATGGTTGCGAGTCACCATGTGGGTGCTAGAAATTGAACTCAGAACCTCTAGAAGAACAACTAGTGTTCTTATCCACTGAGTCATGTCCTCTGGTTCTCCGTGTCTCTCCCCCTCGCAATTTCATTGTGGGTCAAGCTCCAGGAGCTTTGCCAAACCACTGCCTTCCCTCACACCTCTTCCACTCGGCACTTTGCAGGATTATTTCCTGCAAAGATTGCTCTGATTGCAGAGGGAGAGCTGACACCCAATGACAGGAAGAGGCTCATAGACGGGAGGGGAGAACTGTGGCAAAAGAGGCCACTTAGGAGGGAAACAAACTGTGGAGGAGAAAGGAAAACCAACAGGGTTGACACCCTGACAATGTGAGGTGTTTGAGCTTTTCTAGATGAGTGAAGCTGTGGACATCCCACAAAGCGTCTGCTGCTAGAAGAACCATAAACACAAACACTTTCTTGCCCTCTCCCCATCTCCTCCACACACTGTGCCATGGCTGCCTGAAGAATCCCTCAGAAAGGCCCAGTGAAAAACACTTAGCAGGGGTTTCCACAAACACATGACATTCGAGCCTGGCAATTTGAATGTAACCCCTGGAAGACATTGGGGAAAAAGAGGGCCCATTCTTGAAGGTTTCCCTGTGACCTCCACATGTGTTTCAGGGCACACACCACCACAGCAACAACAACAACAATAATAAGGAATAGTAATGATAATGATTTTATTTTTTTAAATAACATCTCAAATAAATTCTACAGGATGACAGAACCAGAAAGGACCTAAGCACACCGCTGCTGAGTCATCAACCTGAGGGGAAAAAACTTATTTTTATTTAAAATAATACATCTCGAAGCTAAGTAACAACCAGTGACAGAAACCTAAGTACTTGCTTGTCTTGCAACCTACAAGCTTCAGCTAAAGGAACTGTCTCTCAAGCGTCCTCTCAGATTCCAGATTCCCCTCTCAGGGCCAGGTAGCAATGTTCAGGACTTGATCAAATGTTGTTTTTAGCCATATGCGGAGATACGCACCCATAATCCCAACACAGAAAGGTTGTTATAAATTCTAGGCCAGCCTGAACTACCAAGTGAGATGTCTCAACAAAACAAAACTCAATAATGACATGAATTCTTCTTTATATGAGCCTTTACAGTACACACCGCTGCAGGCTTCACCAGAGTCGACCCTCTGGTCACCCCAAGTGTTTAGAACCATGCTCTGCCAAAAGATTACTACCACTGTCTGCCAGAGAAAGAAACATCTCTCTCTCTCTCTCTCTCTCTCTCTCTCTCTCTCTCTCTCTATCTCTTACTACTTAGCTACCACCAACCAAACACTAAGCTGTGGTGACATGCAAATCACTATTGAAGAACTAGGAAAAATCAAAAAAGGAATGGCTTGTTTGACTATTTTATAATCAACTGTGACGATGGTCATCCTGCCTTTTCCCAAGGGCCATGCAGAATCACATATTGCATCCCCTGGGGGCACCTTCCCACAGTAGACTGACTGTGCAAGGCCTCCCCTTCATCTTGTGTGCCCCGCAACCTTAGTTACTGCTCCAGTCTCTGTTCAAATACCCAATGAAAAACGGCTTAAGGGAGGAAGGATGGGCCGTGGCTCACAGTTGGAGAAGGTACCAGTCAGTCATTGTGACAGACAGGGAGACTACTCTCTGGTAGTGAGAGTGTGTGGCGGCTGCTTGCTCATATCTCAGTAAACCAGGAAGCATAAAAAGGGGGAGGGTAATTCTAATATTAGCTGAAATTCTTCTTTTTCCTCTTTCATAAAGTCTGGCAACCCAGTCCACAGGATGCCACCACCCATACTCTGGGCAGATCTCACCCCATCAGCTAAGTCTTTCTAGAGACACTGAAAGGTGAGGTTCACTGGGTGTTTCTTAATCCAGTCAAGTTAACAATGAAGCAGCCTTGCCTCCTCACCAGATTAAGTCACCTGAACTCAGACCACTCACATGGCCTCAGACACCCGTCTCTGTGTGACTAATGCCTCTCTCCATGAGGAACTCCCCCCCCCCCCCCCCCCCCCCCCCCCCCCCCCCCCCCCGGGGACCCCCCCCCCCCCCCCCCCCCGCCACCGTCTTCTTCCCATTCAACCTGGCCTCACTTTCCCAAGTCCATCCTGTTTTCCCATGCCAGGTAGAGAGCAGCCATGCAGCCACCACACAACCTCAGACACAAGGAGAAGAAAAGGCTCTAGCCCATGGGCCTGATCTGTGGTTCTCTTGACAGCGAGAGCTGTTCTTAAAATGAATCTTCAACAGGGATAATGAAATAACCTGCCCTTGTGGCCAGTGGGTCTCCATTATTAGCATTCAATTTCTTTGGCCTTTCTTCTCTGGAGAGCCAGGGCTATACTGGGGCTTATTGCCACTCTACTTGACCAAAGTCACCTGCAGATTCTCTGGTGAGTACGGTCTCCCACTACTCGTTTCCCAATGGGGTGATGCTGCTGGGAACCAGGATCTTGGTTTCTCTTTCCTTTTTTTAAGATTTATTTATTTATTATATATAAGTACACTGTAGCTGTCTTTAGACAATTCAGAAGAGGGCATCAGATCTTGTTACGGATGGTTGCGAGCCACCATGTGGTTACTGGGATTTGAACTCCGGACCTTCAGAAGAGCAATCAGTGCTCTTAACCGCTGAGTCATCTCACCAGCCCTTGGTTTCTCTTTCTAGCACTGTGATAAAATGCTCTGATTAAAAGCAACTCAACTGGTGGGGGGGGGGGGTGGCGCACGCCTTTAATCCCAGCACTTGGGAGGCAGAGGCAGGCAGATTTCCGAGTTCGAGGCCAGCCTGGTCTACAGAGTGAGTTCCAGGGTAGCCAGGGCCAGGGCTAAACAGAGAAACTCTGTCTCAAAAAAACAAACAAACAACAAAAAAAAAAAAGCAAAAAACAGCAACTCAACAAATTCATCCTTGCCTCACTTTGCCCAGTTTTATACAGTTTGGGATGCAGTCAGAGAATGCTACCACCCACAGTGGGCAGCTCTTCTACCTCAGACAATCCCCCCAGGCATATCCAGCGACCTGTCTAATTGATGATTCTGGATTCTCTCAAGTTGACGGTTGACACTAATCACACAGAGGATTTAAAAAAAAAAAAAAAAAACCTAAAAATCTGAGGAATTACAGTGACTTCGGGTCTCTGATGTGTCACAACACATAGACATGGAATACTAGGGAAGAGGAGAAGGTATCTACAAATGCTCTTCATGGAAGCACCAACGAAAAACTGCTGACAAACATCACTCCAAGGTGTGGCTCAAGGATGGGAAGGTTGCCAGTTCTTGCTTCTACCATAGTTATCAACCCACCATAGCAGTATCCTTCAACACTTTATACCTCTGCTCTAAGTTATTCCTCCTGGCAATCATAAGGGATAGGGACTACTGTATTCATTCAAGATGATAAAGCCAACCTCCAGAGGTACTGTCCAAGGCCACACAGTGAGCAGTCGGTGAAGGCATGATTCCATCTTCATTTGTACGAATGTCCATCTCCATTCATCTGCCAAATCCATGGCCTTGAACCTCCTGAATCCTCAGCCCCGTGAAGAGGTCAGCCACACAGCAGCCTGACTCTAAACCCAGCCACCCTAGTAGTAGCTACCCGTGGGTCACAGGGTAGGCTCATCTGTTCTTCTATCAATGTTTGGGGGCCAGCAAATGTTGTAAAACCAATTTCAACTTATCCCCAACTAGCTTACAAATAAATGAGACTCAGACTCATTTGGTTATTTTATTTGGCTTTGACAATTACTGGAAGGTAACCCCTAATCTACTTTCCTAACTGCTGGCATGGATACCTCCCCATGCTTGCTTTGCTCCCCAGATACTTGCCATGTGCTCATGGTCCATCTCCTCTCAAGATGGTCTCCTCTTCTCCTCTTGTTCTTCCTTCCTCTCGCTTCTTACCCCCAACCAGGTAACTCAAAACCCACCTACCTCTAATCTCTCCAGTAACTGATTGTAGTCAATTTTATTTAACCAATAGTTTTAAATTAAGGAACAAAGTTTGCACAATAAAAGCTTGTAAACCTGAGAAGACACTCATAAGCCTAGACCTTCAGATACAGAATTTAACATGACAATACATGGCACCAGACCAAACCTCAATGAGTTAGGGTCTAAGAAAGGGGACAGCAAGGGTTAGGATATGGTTGAAGAGAGGGTGGGAAGACAATGAACCTTCTATCACTCGGTGTGCTGGCTAGTTTTCATACTTGGCCCAAGCTAGGGTCATCTGAGGGAAAGGAATCTTAATTGGGAAAATGTCTCCTTAGGATTGGCCCATAGAACATTTTCCTGATTGATGATTGATGTGAGAGGGCCCAGCCCATTGTGAGTGGTACCACCTCTGGGCAGGAGGTCCTGGGTGCTATAAGAAAGCAGGCTGAGTGAGTCATTAGTAGAAAGTGAAGGAGCAGCACTCTTTATGGCCCCTGCTTCAGTTGCTACCTTGAGTCCCTGCCCTGACCTTGCCCAGTGTTGGATGGGTGACCTGAGCCTTGTAAGCTGAAATAAACCCTTCCCTTCCCAAGATGCTTTTGGTCACAGTGCTTCACCACTAAGATGCCCAGTCTGCTGTTTCTGCTTC
>JADRCC010556284.1:11879-28462 GCA_019843855.1 Hylomyscus alleni | reverse complement strand
ATGAAGAGAGAACAAGGGAGGGAGCCTTGGCATGCACTCGGCTTCTGCTACTGAAACCCCCAGTGTGGAGCTGCAGCCAAGCCCAGGAGATGGGGTGACCTCCATGCAAACAGAACTTCCTTGGGTGGTGCTTCTGAAAATATAAACACAGTCACCATGCGATGGGTTCAACCAGTTCATGTAAACACTAGAGGGAGGGGAAAAAAAAACTAGTCAAGGAAAAAGCTATGCTCTGAAGAGATGAGTAGGGGATGTAGCTTTGAGACTCATAAAGAGAAAAGATCAGCACTGCAGGGTCTGCTATAACCTCATGGTGCTCTTGCTACGTGCAGAAAGCCTCAACCCGCTAATCTCACGGGAACTTTTTGTCATTTGCAGCAAATCTGCATGAAGTTGGATTTTTCCCCTATGTAAGAGAAGGGGCTAGACTTGCATAGTCTTTTTTTTTTTTTTTTTTTTTTTTGACTTGCATAGTCTTAAAGCAGAACAGCAGTTAGGTATCAGAAGATCTTTCTGGTCTAAGCTTAAAAAGAGCTGCAGTGCTTAGAGGCAGGGGGATGGATGGGAAGCACTCTGAAGGAAGAGTTTGACCCTTTCTGTCCCTAGTCCCCACATCCTACCACTTTTGCAGGCAGACCTCTTCGATCTATGAGAGGGTCAGCAGTCTCTAGTGGTTTCTTTTCTTTTCTTTTCTTTTCTTTTGTTGTTGTGTTACGTTTTTGCAAATTATCCTGGCTGTACCTATAAGAAGCTAGCACTCTGAAGCCTTTGCAAATACCATGTTTTCTGGGGCCCAGAGTTTTCTCAGCACTGTCTCTCCATCTTTTACAAGGAATCCATTTCCCTCAAATACACCAGCCAAGAAGAAAGTACCCATTGGACCCTATAGAGCATCAGGAGACAACATACTTTGGGCTGCTGAGGTCTCTCCAGAAGCTTCTTGGGAAAAGCTTCTGACTGGCATAGTCCCCAGATCTGTTCTACATCAGACAGAGAGGCGATGCTCTCAGCCACATCCCTACTGTGGAATTCATCTGTGCTGCTGAGACTCATGGGATATCTGAGAGGCCAGCATAGCTCACCTGTGCTGGAAGAGGGACAAGGTAGAAAATACCTGGGTAGGTATTATCTAGAGGAGACTAGAAGAGACCCCCCCCCAGAGCAGAAGACAGAGGGGCCCTAAGACAGATCAGCATTCAGGATGCTCCCAGGATACCAAATTAGTAACCAGTAATTCTCTGGGTAGCTCCAGAGAGTAAGAGGATCCCATCCCCCAGGCACCCCTAGCTCTACCACTTCATGACTGTGTGACCTTGGCAAGTAACATGATTTCTCCGAGCCTGTGTTTTTAGTGGGATTAATAACAGTGCATATCTCATCAAGCAATTATGAGAGTTGAATGAGTTAATATTTGCGAAGCTCTTAGAACATAGCAAGCGTTATTAGCATTTGTTAAACAAACATGGGCTTAAATGGATGTGCCTGATATACAATGCCCAAGGCTCCTCTCTCAGTTCTACTTTTATGCATTTACTTGTTTACTTAATAAATATTTACCATATGTATTTTATTGCCTACTATATGTCAAGATCCATGTTTAGCATAGCAGCTATAAAAATGAGGAGGGGAAAAAAATGAGCAAAACCAGCCTGCCCTTCCCTTAGAGCTTAGAGTCAGAACCCAATCTCTCTTGAACAGCTTTTCCTCCAAACCTAGGACAGATGAAACCAGTCTGATCCTGACCAAATATTGCCTGAGGACACACACCCTGACTGCAGAAGCTGTAAAGGAAAATTGACTGTGGATTTTCAACTGTCCTTCATGTACAGTAGAGGAAAGTGGCTGGAAAGAGACCCAGGGCTGAGTGGAGATGGCGTATTCAGGGCTTGGTTGGGATGACAGGCTGGGGCACTGCCTTGCTCAGCACCTGCTCCAGTTTCATAGGCTCCCCCTCCTGAAAACCACACTGCAGCAAAGCCTTGGGTTGGGGCTTGAGAGCTAACTGTTAGAATCACCATTGAAGACTCTGATGTGGACAGGAATTACGAGGAGAGGAAAGATAATATGAAATGCCCATTGAACCTAAAGAGAAGGAGCAGAAGCAGGTGGACCCCTAGCCCTCTGGGACTACAGCTCCATGTTAAGTGCAGCAGAGGGGTCAATTTTCATGGGGTATTGGGGTACAGAACAATTTTTTAATCTTAATCTCCATCCCTTCAAGTTGACCCGTGACATTATACATCTCCTATTCCTATCCGCCTGCCCATAGATGCAGGTTCCCATTGGCTGCAGTGGGAAGAGCTGAGTGATGCAGCAAGATCAGTGTGATGGGGGCCAAGCCTGCTCTAAAGCCATATTTCCTACGGGGCTGGGAAGGAGAAGCCAGTAGTCTTTCGTTTCATCAAAACTGACAGTTTAGGAGCACTGAGAACTCATCCAGTTCTTCTCTGACAGTGTTGTCGATAGTGAGCTTCTCCTGACCCTCAGACATAGAAAGGGTGTGGAAGATGGTGGTTGCACAGGCCACAATGGAGTGGGAATGAGGAAGAGGGAGATGAAAGAGCACTGCCTTCCTCCCGAGCCTTGCCTCACCACACAAGGACTTCTCTCCGGTACACTCAGTATAGACAAGGATGTCATCAAATTCACGATTCTACTTCCCAAGTGCTGGGATTACAGGTGTGGGCACTATGTCTGGTTTATACGATGCTGGGGATTAAACCCAGGGCTTCATGCATGCTAAGCAAGCTCTCAACTGACTGAGCCATACCTCCAGCCTGGGGGTAGGGGTTCAGCTTCCTTTCTGTATTTCTGCATCACTTGTTGCTTAGCATATTGATGTATTTCCTTGTGGGTTGAGTATCTTTTTTTCTCCTTCTGAAATAATCAACTTTTATAGGCCAGGAGCATTGGATCCTTCCAGTGTAGACATGCTAGGCAAATAGAAGAATATTTGTTCTTTTCTTTTTTCTTTCTTTCTTTCTGCATTTGTGAGACATGGATTTGCTGTGTAGCTTTGGCTGGCCTCAGACTTATGAGCATCCTGTCTTGGGCTGGAGAGATGGCCCAGTGGTTAAGAGTACCGACTGCTCTTCCGAAGGTCATGAGTTCAAATCCCAGCAACCACATGGTGGCTCACAACCATCTATAACGAGATCTGACGCCCTCTTCTGGTGTGTCTGAAGACAGCTACAGTGTACTTACATATAATAAATAAATAAATCTTTAAAAAAAAGAATGAGCATCCTGTCTTGGCCTCCCAGTGTTGAAACACAATTGTGTACTCACATCCAGCTTTTCCTCTAATTCTTTGTTGTTTTTTTATTTGTTTATTTATTTTATTTATTTTTGAGACAGGCATATACATATAAGATAGATAGATAGATAGATAGATAGATAGATAGATAGATAGATAGATAGATAGATATAGATAGATGATGGATGGATGGATGGATGGATGGATGGATGGATGGATGGATGGATGGATGGATGGATTCAGATAGGCCAGACTGATCTTGAACTGACAGTTCTCCTGCTCAGCTTCTCAAGTGCTGAATCACAGACGTGTACAACCATGAGTAGCTATAATGAAGCCTTCAAACAAATGTTTTGACTAACTTGTTCACTGACTGCCATCTTTCAAACTTCCATCCCAAAGACAGAGACTTTTACCCCCTGGAGAGGGAGAGACGAATCAAATTTCTGACATGTCTTGAGAACTTGAGGGGTTCATAGGTTAAAACACAGAGGCTGGTGGCAGGAAAAAATCCCTTTCCCCTGAGAAATTAATAAGTTAAATCAGATAGAAATAAATTCAGTCTTCTCCCTCTCTCCTTATTATCCTAATTGGTTTAATTTTGTGACAACTTCTCAGCATTCTTACAATGAAAAGCAACTTATGGTGCCCCGGAAGCTGAGAGCGCAATTATCCATGGTTTTCTTCTAATTCACTAACACTCTTTGGCTTCCAGGATCCCTGGGAGCAAAGGAGTAAATAATGAAGATTAGAAAGCATTTTTTACTATTCCCTGTGACATCTTTAAACTAGGGTAGAAATAATTTCTCGAGACATTGTTTGAATATGAAAAACACATACCGCAAAATGAAAATAGATGCTAACACCTAAATATGGTCATCAAATTTTCTGCTTTAACTGGCTTCACGTATTGCTGAATATAACCTTGGTTTTGTTCCAGAACTGGAAAGATTAAATTCTTTTTGATGATCCTAACTTCAATATAAATTCCCTCCAGAGTCTTACCCTAAGCCTAGTGTGTTTTATGTTGTGTTTTGAAAAATTCAAGTGGCTTCTTTTCAACGCTGCTCTTCTTCTAACAAGAGATACTTTTGTGTCTTTCTTTCTTGTAATTTGCTAAAGAAAAGTTCAGAAACTTTAAGGTTCCTGGATTCACTTCAGGCTTTCTCTTAGGACTTACTACCTATCAAGACAAAAATGAAAACCAAGTTTTCTCTTGGTTTTTCGGCATCTTATGAAGTACCTGTAAATGTGCATGCTCACAGCTCATCCATGGCACAGGGTACTGTTGCCAGAGGCCTTGGTGGCAACCCCTTGACACCAAATTCACTTCCAGAAGAGAAGGAAACTGATTCAGTAGGTCTGAAGACTAGTTTTAACTGGCACCAACCTGATTTTATACTGTTTACATCCACCTCACCCCAGCTCAATTTGTCTACAAGATCCTTTGATAGTTCTGAAAAACAAAAAAGCAACAAGGCGGAAGGCAACACAATTGTCATCAGAAAGCAAAGGTATCAGAAACATTTCCCGAGGGACAGTAGAGGACTCTGCTCCCTGACGCCTCTCAAGTTGGCAGTATGAACCTCCAGTGTGACAGCTTCTCAGTCCCAGGGCTGTGAAATCGAGTTCCCCTAACTTGCCAAGTGGGGAGCAAACCTTCCATAAAATCCAGCCATCCCAAGACATGTGGACAAGTTTGCTATGCAAAGGAGATAACAAAGGGGGTTGCTGGAGGGCGTGGATGGGGAGGGGTTGCCATTGGTGGAGCCCAGATGCCAGAAGGCCAACAAGGCCTAAACGACTTCAGCACCCACATTTTCTAGTCTGCCTCCCATGCTGTCTGCATGATCCACCTTATATCTGAATGTAATGAGGCCTCCACGGTACACACTTGTTACCTCCTCTTTGTCATGGCCCCTTTCTTCCTTCCCTGGGATGCTTTGGCTTTGGAGAGGACTCTGGGGCTCATCTAACATAATGGTTTGTAGATTATATACAACAGCAAATATATCCTCCAACATTTGGGACCAACAAGGCCATGCCAACCCTCACTTCCTAAATGTCACATCAGCTAGGGACACCCTAAAGGGATGTTGTGGAGAATCCAACTCCAGCTAGATGAGAGAGTAACTTGTTCATGTTGCTAGAAGAGCAGAGATGGGATAGCTTTAGATCATAGAGCATGGGCAGGCCGGTGATACCTCAATATCTCAGAATCATTTCTCTTTCTGCTAGCATTATTAGTCTCATTGCTGTGACAGAAGACCTGACAGAAACAGCCTAAAGAAGGAAGGATTTATTTGAGTTTACTGTTTGAAAGGGTCCAGTCTATTGTAATGGAGAAGGTATAGTAGAGATCATGGTACTGGGAGGCTATAGTTACTGTTCTTTCATGTCAACAGACCAAGAAACAAAAGAATTCTGGCCAGAACTGGGGCCAGTCTATTACTGTCTAGGTTTTCCCACTGGCCTACATATGACAGCTGGGGCCTCACACAAGAGTCAAAACAGTGTCACCAGCTGGAAACTAAGTGTTTAAAGGCATAAGCCTACAGGGGACATTTCACATTCAAACCATTTAACACCACCCCTTTTCTCCAATGTGCCCGTGTTGACACTCACGGCTGTAACAGGCAACCATTGGCAGTGCTCACTAAAGCTTTCATGTCCACTAGGAGAAAACAGAGAAAGCTCTGCCGTGACAGGAAATGGAAATTCTTTCTTCATCTAATCTGACTGGCCTAATTTGAGTCATTTACATGGCCAGCAACTGTCACCGGGACTAGACTGTGATTACTAAACTTTTCTTTTACAATTCTAAAAAGTAGCCATGCTTGGTAGCACAGGTCTGCAATCCCAGCTACTTTGAAGGCTGAGATAGGAAGATTACAAATTCAAGGGCAGCCTGGGCTATACAGACCAGCCAAGTGAATTGATCAAGACCCTGTCTCCAAAAAAGTAAAAATGTAGTTAAGAATATGCGCTTGCCTAAGATGGATGAGCCTCTAATTGAGCCTCTAACACACATGCTCATGGGCACACACATCGAAAACCTACTGGAGAGTTCCTAGAAATTTTATTCAGGTACGTTATGACTGTCGATATATATTACATTGCAAATTAATACTGTGAAGGCTTTTACTATTTATCAGTTCACTTCAGAGAAATTCTAATGTTACAAATTAACATTATAAGGTTGACTTGACTTGTTACAAAAACTACTTTTTTAAAGAATTTAGTGAGAAATGTGGCATTCTTCCACTTTTTTTTTTTTTTTTTTTTTTTGCAAATTTCTTTTATTTCAATTTGATGGAAGACAGCTGGGTGCTCATTCCTGCTGCCTCTGTATTCAATCTGTTGCAAGACCACATGACAGACAGGGAGACTTGGAAAACTCCAGGGCTGCCTCAGAGACAAATGAAAGTGAACAAGGCAAGTGAAGGCTTAGGGTAGGAGGCATGTTGACTTCTGAGATGCCCTGCATGTACTCAAGGCTGCCTCTGGTGACTGTCTGCTTGGCCTCCTCACCTGCACTTCTCTTGAAGTTGGTGGGACTCTGACAAGCACAGTTCCCAGAGCAACTCTCTGGAAAGACAGGACCTGGGAGCAATGGAGACTCCCAAGTACAACCAGACTGCCTGGGAACCAAGACTGTAATGGAATTCTGGGCTTAGAAGAGAGTAGGTGGGGTCAGGTAATCCGATGAAAAGCCTGTAGCAGTGTGTATACATCCACAGCTTAAAAAATGGAGTCCTTGCCTGGTCCATCTCAGTGCCACTGAAGAATAGTTTTATGGTGTGTGATCAAGAAATGTTTAATTGATTCCTCAACATCCTATTCGTATCCACTGATGACTTACAATGAAGAGAGGAATTAACACTGCCCCAAGGAGGAAGGACAGCCTAAGCCTAAGGAAAACAAACCATGGGGCTCCAGAAGAACTGTCTTTGCCTCCCTGGAGATAGTTTCCAGCATGATCGACTTCTGCCAACTGGAAAGTCCAATGGCCATCAATGACTCTAGTGATCTGGACAGAGGCAGTTCACCACTATTAAAAAACAAATGTGAAGAAACATCTCTGGGCCCAGGATTGAGTCCCAACTTACAGAGGTTTTAAGAATTTGAGGGCATAACAGAGTTTAGGGGACCACTCTCTGTCCCAGCCACCTACAAATCATACTGCAATGTCACCATGTGGCATCCTAACCTCCAGCCTCCTTTGGAGAATACTCAGGACGGGGAAGGCTTACTAATTTCCCAAACACTCCCCAACACTGCATGCATGTATGCATACATGTATGAGTGCCTATGTGTGTGTGTTGCATTATGAATTCATGACTTTTCAAATGCTAAGCACGTATTTCACCATTTAGCTACATCTCCTACCCCTGAAGATCCCATCCTCCTAGTATCCTTGGTGAGATACTAAGAGAGTGAATATATCATTCATATGAAAGATGATACAGTGAATTATCCCAGAACCTATTTGGGAGCCAAGGTTCTTAAGGCTCCATTCATGCTTCTCTCACAGCCACTGGGGCTGCAGCCTCACAACGTAGTAACCAGAACCTCCTTCTCTGGGGCTCTTTTGGAACTCTTGATTAGCTTCTGCAAGAAATAGTATCCCCAAATGATACAGAGCGCTGCCAATGCCATGAGCTTCATTAAACATCTAACCTTTCTTAGGCCTGCATTTCCTGATTTGGGAAACAAAGTTAAAAGATTTCATACTAAAAGTTAACCTAAGACCAACACTACGATCCCAAGATCTTGCTGGGGAAAGAGGAGACTTTCTGTGTTAGAAATCGGCCTAGCAATGACCAAAACTGGAGCTATGAACAACATATAGAGGTCAGAGCTAGACATCTGCTCAAAAATTCTACATACTCAGAGCAAGGCCTGAGGTCCAGAGAATAACCACCTGGAACAGGGAGTCTGTCAAAGCAGGAACTCTTTTTATTGTATCGGTCTTTTCTTTATAAAGGGCTGAGAGAGGAGGTGGAGTTTTTGCTGAGGTGAGATGATATAGGGATAGGGGTAGGGGAAAGTTGACGAAGGATATGGGGTGACAGCCAACAAAGTTACTCTATGTCAGCAGGAGCTAGGCAAAGGCAGGCTTAAGTAGATCGTGCTGAGTCACTCCAGTAAGGAAGTGACTGAGACAGTTTACAAAACTCAAGCTAGGCTCGGGTTTGTCCTCAAGGCCCAAACCAGGGCCAAATAGGGTCTAACACTCTGTGGGTTGAAAAAGCTGGATCCAGAGCAGATCTGGGGGGTATCTGGGAGCGAAAGAAAGAAAGACCACTAAGCTCAGGAACCCACTCATCCTGCTGATTACCCTCCACTAAATTCTGGCTAAGAACACCCAGCTGACATAGCTTGGAGCTCAGATCCACTGCTTGCTTAGACAAGGACAGGTCATGTTTGGTTAGACCATACCCATACTCTTGGGTAATTCTGTGTGTTATTATCAAACAAAATACCTTTCTGATTATAATGTTTTACCAAATTGCCATACCAGATGGCCCAAAGAAAGTACCAAGTCTGCTTCTGAAGTCCTTCTGAAGATTCTTTTTTTAAGGTGTATTTATTTATTTTATGTATATGAGTACACTGTAGCTGTACAGATAGTTGTGAGCCTTCATGTGGTTGTTGAGAATTGAAGTTTAGGACCTCTGCCCACTCCGGTCAACCCCTCTCACTCAGTTCCTGCTTACTCTGGCCCAAAGATTTATTTATTATTATAAATAAGTACATTGTAGCTGTCTTCAGATGTGTCAGAAGAGGGTGTCAGGTCTCATTACAGGTAGTTGCTAGGATTTGAACTCAGGACCTTTAGAAGAGCAGTCAGTGTTCTTACCCACTGAGCCATCTTGCCAGCCCTGAAGATTCATTTATAAATCCACTCCTGGAGTTGTTTTAATGAACACTAACTGGAACTAGAAGAATAAAGTAACATATTTAGTTCCTCTTTCTAGACATTCAAAAGCCAACATCTCGGCAGAACCAAGACTTTTGACATTTGTCCATGAGTGTGTCTTTCTGTGAGATGGTAGAAAACTATGCTTTCATTTTTTCAGTGTGGTAGTAAGCAAAGCAAAGAGGTTGAGGCATTATGGGATATGCTGTTGGAATAACCAGCTTTGGGTATAATGTACAGATGTGTTCAAAGTTGCAGATGCACGTGTCAAGATAAGTATCTAGATGTGTGAATGTGCTGTAGGCAAACTGCCCTCCTGTTGGAGCACCTGGGATTTCCAGACTTGGAAAAGACCTCCCCACACAAACAACTGTCAGCAATGATGGATGCTTGGGTCTTGGGTAGGAGGAAAGTCTGAGTTCTGGGCACTTGTTGAAACTTAGCTCTGTTCTCTCCATTCTTGACTCTTAGTGCTTGTTAATTCCTTCTAGGACATAGGAGCCAGGGCACCACAGAAATAATAAAGGAGACCCTAGAGGAGTGTAGGGATATTTGGATGATGGGAAGAAGAGGAGGGTGTGATAAGGGCAGAGATACAATGGGGGAGACCCAGTGGATTTGCATGCTAGAAAAGGCCTGTGATGATTTTCCTTTGAAACTGTTGTTTGGTCCACTAGGTCTGTTCTCTGTATGTAATACCCATCACACAGTTCTTAACTTTTCAATACTTGAGAGTCTTCATGATCTTCCCAAATCATTCCCTCTCTTGTTTATCTCTCCTCTCGCTTCCCATTCTTTGGTTACTCACTTAAAATCTCAAGGAGATTTGCAAATAAGCACTCAAAATGTTAAAACCCCAAAACACTAAAGTCCCTAAAAGTAAAAACAACTACCAGGAATCCTTTTATATCATAACCACTCTAACAAGCATTTTTACACATGCAATCCAAGATGATTGTCATCAGCTCTATGTAATGAGAACTACAGGCATGTTTTTCTTAAGGAAAAGAAATTGGTCCCAGAGAAATCGAGATGTGTGTTCAAAATGGTATAGCTAGTGGGAACAAAGTGGAGAGGTTGATTCCAATCTTTTTCGTGTAAATTCAAGTTTTTCCATAATACCACACTGGCTGAAGTTTATACTATGCCTTACTCAGCAGAGGGAAGCATAGTTAAGTCTGGATCAGAGGGAAAAGATGGAGACTGGAGTGATGGAAGCTCATCTGAATGCTCCTCTGGCAGTATGTTATTTACTTTTTGTTACTGTGATAAAATATCATGATAAAAGCGACTTTGGGTAGAAAGTGAACCTTTTAGCTGGTGGTTCCAGAAGAGTGTCTGTGGTGGCCGTTCTTGGCTGTCAGCTTGACTTACATCTAAATTAACTAAAAACTCAAATCACCATGCACACCTCTGAACAATGATATTTAGTAAATTGGATTCTTTGAGGTAGGAAAATCCATCCTAAATCTGGGCCACACCTTCGAGTTGGCAGCCTAGATGATGGATTAGGAAGAAAGAAGCCTGTGCCTTTGGTTGCTTGTCCTCCATCAGTTCACTGACATTGAAGCCTACTTCTGGAATTTGAGGTACTGAAGACCAGCTTCATGTACTGAAAAAAAAAAATCACTGGACTCTTGGCCTTTCCAATAGGAGACAGCTACTGTTGGGACTGGCTGGGACACAACCTGTAAGCCACTTTAATGAATTGCCTTTTATAAAGAAAGATTCATTCTATTAATTCTGTTTCTTTCTAGAACTCTGACTAATACAGTCTCAAAAGGGCAAGAAATACGTAGCAATGGGCGATCAGGGCAGGAAGCTTAACACGGTGTACTGGCTGGTTTTGTGTGTCAACTTGACACAGGCTGGAGTTATCACAGAAGGGAGCTTCAGTTGGGGAAGTGCCTCCATGAGATCCAGCTGTGGGGCATTTTCTCAATTAGTGATCAAGGGGGTAGGGCCCCTTGTGGGTGGTGCCATCCCTGGGCTGGAAGTTTTGGGTTCTATAAGAGAGCAGGCTGAGCAAGCCAGGAGAAGCAAGCCAGTAAGGAACATCCCTCCATGGCCTCTGCATCAGCTCCTGCTTCCTGACCTGCTTGAGTTCCAGTCCTGACTTCCATGTGGAAGCATAAGATGAATAAATCCTTTCCTCCCCAACTTTCTTCTTGGTCATGATGTTTGTGCAGGAATAGAAACCAGGACTAAGACACATGGGAAGCTGAGATGGTGAGCAGGAAGTGGGGTAAGGCTATAAACTCTTGAAGCCCATCCCCAGTAGCACACTTCCTCCAGCAAGATTCCACATCCTAAAGGTTCTACACTTTCCCAAACAGCACCACCAGCTGGGAGACATGTGTTCAAATCCCTGAGCCTATGGCAAACATTTTTCCATTCAAGCCATCACAGGCAAGGAGATGTTCTCTGATCCATCTATTCCCAAAACATACAAGGATGAGCAGCTTGCCTCACTGTCTTTACCATGGAGCACTTATAGATTGAGTAGAAGGTGGCCTACCTACAACTCTGAGGGGTAGCTCTAGATAGTCAAACCAACCAGATGTTCCCATCAGTTTACCATAAGAGTTGTCCCAAGAACCAGCAATAACCCTAATTTAACCCAGTCAGCCCAAGGCATTCCCCCGGGAAATGCAATAATGGGGCCAAGTCACACCAACGAGAGTAAAGTATATGACAAGGGTCAATTTCATAGGTTGTTACTATTGTAATCACCCAAATATTACTAGGGCAATATAATTTAGTATTGGAATTTTAACTTCTTAAACCTCTTCATATTTTTTAAATAAGGGACCCCTCAAGTTAAATAGATAGTGGTTCGTCTTGAGGGTGGACAAGAACAAAGATGTATGTAACCATGGCTGTTTATATTAAACCATCTCAGATCCATAAGAAAAAGCCAAGCTGTGTGCCAAACTCAAGGCACAGAGGAAAGTAGAGCTCAGAGAACCATTGTACTGGAGTCCATATGAACACTTGTCCTAAAGTCGGTGATGCAGTAGGATTTCTATGGGGTTTTGTTGTTTGGTTGGTTGTTTGGTTGGTTGGTTATTTGATACCCAGGCTCACTCTGTTCTCAGGCTACCCTCAGACTCTTCACAATCCTGTTGCAGCCTCCCACATCATAACATTCCAGGAATGAGTCACCCTCCCTGGCTCAGGTGGATATCTTCACTCTACAAACAAGTTTCAGGAAAATGTTTTAAGTTGAACCTGAACACATCCCAACTGGTTCTATGACACAATGGCTAAGGACAGTCCTCAACCCAGCCCCGTGACTTCGAAAGTTGATTCGATAAGGCAGGTGTGCGTGACCTCGGCACCTTCTCCCCATACCCTATACTCCACCTTCTCTCTGCTAGTACCTATAGGCACCCCGTCCCATCCTCCCTAGTAGCAACTTGAACAAATAAACATCACAAATGACAGTGTATCAGCCTGTAGATCAGGCTAGCCTAGCACTCACTATGCAGACCAGGCTGGCCTCAAGTTCTAGTATTACAAGAATGTGATTGCAGTACATCTGGCCTCAACATCCTTCAATAAATAATAAATAAATCCTTTTTGATCATGCTCTATTCTGAGCTGAATTGAGTCATTTAGTGCCCAATGGAGTCTTTTTACATGAAAGGAATACAAACTGCAGTGTTTGGAAATGAATGGGAGGGATCTAAAGATTAAGTCCCATACTCCTTCATTTTCAGATGGAGACAAAGTCTACTGGGAAGTGCCTTATCTAGATGCCTCTAGCACTGGTCTCCCAACTTCCAGCTCTCTCTACCACATTCTGACTCAGGAGATTTTCAGACATCTCTAAACATAAACTAAAGGCTTCTCTTTAGCCCCTACTTAAGTTGAAGAAGATACAGTAGCCCTGCTTTATAGTTGCAAAGAGTTTAGTATGTAAATGATCTTCTACTTTTCTTATACTCCATCGGATATTTTACAAATGTTGGAATCTGCCTCATATAATGATAAAAATTGTTTGTATTCCCTTTAAGGCTTAATCATAGGTCTAGACAGACGGGTCTGCAGTAAGAGCACTTACTGTTCTTGCAGAAGACCTAAGTTTAGTTTCCAGTACCACATGGTGGTCTGTAACCATCTGTAACAACAGTTCCAAGGGATCCAATGCCCTCTTCCGACTTCTTTTTTTTTATTAGATATTTTCTTTATTTACATTCAAATGTTATTGCCTTTCCTGGTTTCTTCTCCAAAAACCCCCATCCCTTCCCTCCTCCCCCTGCTTACCCATCCACCTGGCACTCTGCTACACTGGGACATAGAGCCTTCGCAGACCAAGGGCCCCTCCTCCCATTGATGACCGACAAGGCCATCCTCTGCTACATATGCAGCTGGAGCCATCAGTTCCTCCATGTGTACTCTTTGGTTGGTGATTTAGTCTCTGGGATCTCTGGAGGTACTGGTTAGTTCATATTGTTGTTCCTCCTATGGGACTGCAAACCCCTTCAGCTCCTTGGGTACTTTCCAATGGTTGGCAGCAAGCATCCACCTCTTTATTTGTCAGGCACTCGTAGAACCTCTCAGGAGACATCTATAACAGGCTTCTGTCAGCAAGCACTTGTTGGCATCCACAATGGTGTCTGGGTTTGGTGACTGTATATGGGATGGATCCCCAGGTGGGGCAGTCTCTGGATGGCCTTTCCTTCAGTCTCTGCTCCACACTTTGTCTCTGTAACTCCTTCCATGGGTATTTTGTACTCCCTTCTAAGAAGGACCGAAGTATCCACACTTTGGTCTTCCTTCTCCTTGAGTTTCATGTGGTTTGTGAATTGTATCTTGGATTATCTGAGCTTCTGGGCTAATATCCACTGGAGTGGACTCATGTGGTATGCACACATGCATGCAGACAAGGCACTATTCACATATATAAAAAGCAAAATGAATCTGTTTAAATTTTTAATTAAACTAAATTCTAAAAGTCAATCATTTATATTCTGATATTAAATTATCTGGGTTCACATTCTAAATTCTTCTGCCTTCTTCCTGTGTGGAGTGAGGCAAGTCTTCGATGTTTCTATGACTCATTTCCCTCCTTGGTGGGACAAAATTGCAGCTTCTCTGATAAGGAGGAAGGACATTGATTAAAAAAAAAAAAAAAAAAAAAAAAACAACCCGAGAAAAACTCTCTTGCATATAGCCAACCCTTCACAAAAGTCAGCTACCATTGCTATTAATATCATGATTATATTTGTATCATGATTATACTTTCCTAGCAGTACTAGGGATTATCAAGAATTTGCTCATGGTTGTTAAGTAGAAATTTTGCTTTGGGGCTTATACGTTTTGCCATCTTCCAAAAAGCCCCTTCATGACAGGGACCATGCCATAACTGATCTGTGCATTCTATGTTGCCTAGGCTGGGTCTCCTAGGTAGAGCCCTCCACCAAGAGCTGCTGTGTCATTAACTCACCAGCGCCTCTTCTAACAGCTGTTTTGCTGGAACTGCTTCTCCATCAGCTTTGAGAAAGCCTACCTTTCTGATTTACAAGGTGAAGCAATTAAGTTGGAAAAATTGTCCAGGGGGCAAAAGACCTAGAGTTGGCTCTAAACGGGCTATTTGTATCAAACCCTTCTCTTGGGCTTGGGGATCTGCATGGAAGAGAATTCAGGAAGATTGTAAGAGACAGAGAAAGCAGCATCTTTCAGACATGCCAGGCCTGATACATATATGAGCTGGGAGAGACCGATAGCATGCAAGTGATCTACATGACACAGACCTACAAGCCAGACAAAATCCCAGCCTGGAGAAGGTAACGTGAGAACCAGGCCCCACCCCTAACCAGGAAGCACTCTGTTACTGATAGCTGCTGGGAAAGGGGAAAACCAGTTCTTTCCATGGAGTGACACTGGGTAAATCAACCATACTCAAGGGCAGGCCTCAGGTTCAGGAGTAATGCAAAACTGACTCCATGTTTTGTTTGGTTTTAATGTGTGTGTACTTTCTTTTGTTATGGTTTGGTATCTTTTGTCTTTTTTGTTATGTTTTTCATCTGAGGGAGAGTTATTTGGAAGGGGAAGAAAGAGCATGAAGTTGGGTAGGCCGGAAGACAGGGATCATTTGAGAGGACTTGGGGAAGGGGAAAGAATATGACTTTTAAAAAATACTGTATAAGGTACTCAAAGGGTATGGGTCAGTGGCATAGCATTGTTTACCATGAACAAGGCCCTGAGTTAAATCCCTAGAAACATACATAATACACAAATAGAGGTGTATGCACCCATACAAAATCTGACCAGTTAAGAGAAAATTCTAGACACTCCTTGAACTAGGAGGCTTGAGGGCAAGTTACCTGTTCTTCGTGCCAACTAAAAACAGATCCAAAAAGAATCAGGCTCAAGTACAGCTGAAGGGAATTGTGTTAGATAGCAAGAATTCCCTATGTGTTTAGATTGGAACTTTGGTAAAGTTTTAAAAGGAGTTAAGTGTTTTCTTTGCTGAAAATTTCTGGGAACCATAGAGCCTGCTCGAGTCCTAACATGGATGACATCAAGAGAGCAAACAGCCATCCTTCCAGTGTAGGCTTGACACTAGAAACTGGGGCCAGAGACTTGAGTGTGAGCTCCTAACAGCCCAGCTCCTATATCTGGAGCACCATCCATATCACAGGAGCTGTGACCAGGGCTGCCTCTTCCTCCTTTGGCAGAAGGGATGGTCTGGGAAGAAGGCAGGGCGACACTGTAAGAACCTGTTGTCCTTTCCCGGTTGCAGTCTAAACCCTTGGGGGAAAGGGTTGATGTAAATAAAAACTTTGTCGGAATGGTTCAGACTCTCCTTTAAATCGCTGCCTTGGCTTCAAGGCTCTGAACACAGCCATTTCTAGGAAAAGAGAACCAGAAGCCTCTTTGAGAGGTGGGCAGCTTGGGGTTGTATCTGAGTAGAGTGCATTCAGGGTCTGTCCAGCAAGCCTCCCAGACTTTCTGTCCTCTCCAGGATCAACTGTATCCAAGTATCCAGACACCATTCTGTCTAAACAGGAAATTCCCTAACTCTGACCCTAACATTTCCCTCCTTTTCCTGTCTGACTTACTCTTTGACCAGAATGTTAACATAAATATTTAACCTCATTTATTACCTGAAAATTATCTGTGTTTACTCAATTTAGTAGCAATTAGTATTTCAAAAAAAAAAAATGCAAGTCCAAACCAATGTGCCTGATTTTTTTTTCCACTTGAAGTGATCTGGCCTGGCATTTAACTCTCATGACCTCTAGCATCCCCCAGATTCCCCTATCCCTCTTGTTTTGGGTCCTTCTTCCTGCTCATCTCTCTCCTGTTCAACTTTCAAAGCCTATTTCTTCTCTAATTCCCATCATACTTCTCTGTCTGTCTCTGTCTCTGTCTCTGTCTCTCTCTCTCTCTCTC
>JADRCC010556283.1:0-10413 GCA_019843855.1 Hylomyscus alleni | reverse complement strand
ACCCATGCTCACCCTGGCACCATCTAGCTCAGCCTCTGTGTAACCTCTTCCAGTGACAAGAGAGTGCCTGTCCCCGTGGACTCCACTCTTGTGACGAGTTCTGAGGCTCCCTAAGCCCTTTCAGCATTCTAGTGATCTCCCTATGCTCCTTCCTTTATGCGGCATGGTGGGCATTCCCCAAGGAGATCATCAAACCTGCCTGAGCAGCCTCCTCCTGGCAGCCGCCCTGGGCTGCTCTCCTCAGCTGAAGTCCTCGGTGCACTTCCCTGCACTAACATCTTCCATGGCGTGAGGCTGTGGGCAGTGGAGTGCCTTTCTCTCAGATGTACTTCACTTTGAATGACAGTTCTAAAATAGTAGGAGCCAAAGTGGATTCTCCATGTGTGTAAAGACTCAAAGGAGGAAGAACCAAGCTGGGATCCAGAGCTCCTTTCCACAACCGCCCAAGGAAATACATGCAGCAACCCACACACAAAACAAACAACTGTTTCAGACAGCCAGGCAGCAATGCCAGTCACAGGAGGGAAGGGGACTGAGCTGGCTGTGAAAAAGGCCAGGCAAGGAAAGGGCACAGAGGCTTCAGGAGCCATGTGGTGTTTGCCCTAGACCCACACTGGAGGGAACTCGATCAACCAAAGCACGAGCTCCACACCTATTCCAACTTGTGAGAGCAGCTAGAAATGCCAGCTCTTACACCTGCTGTCCCAGGCACCCTCCGGTTCCTTTTGTAGTCTACACTGATCCCCACGTAGGGATCAGCAAGACCCAGCCCTGCACCGCCTACCTCCTGCGCTTCCTCAGTTCCTTAGAACTGAGCCCCCAGCACAGTTCTTAACAGTGTAAAGTGTCAGATTTCAAGGGGACCTCAGGGACTCGTGCCACAAGACAGGAGAAAGCTTTTCAGGCCTACACCTACTTCTCTGAAGTTTTAGCAGCTTTCGATGCCGTGGCTACCATTATAAGAACTATGCCGAGAGGACCATGGCTGAAGAACAGCTTCCAAACCCCAGAAATATTTCTCTCCCTTCTGATAATGAGTTCAAGGTCCTTACCACAGGTGACGTCACATCTCAGAAGCAGAAATAGGTCTCTATTAAGAGTGTGTAATGTCTAATGTCTTCTGTCTGGCCGATCCGGTTTCCTCCATGCTTTAGTCTCCTTGAGCTCCTGATTGTTTCTGTGACCTCAAAGCTCATCCCTGCTGCTATGTGGGGGCATTAGAAGAGTTTGTGTGAGGTCAGCAGCATGGTCATGCTCATTAGCTTTCCTTCAGTACAAAGCACACCTACTCTCTGTGCCTCAGGTACAATATCTCACTTACTACTGAAAATCATTCCTTGACAGCTTCCCATTTGACATACAAGGAGTGAAATTGAGAGGAAAGTAAATTTGTCAATGGGCGGAGTCTCAGGTCCTGGTCTTCATCTGTGGGCCCTGATGGTGGATGGAAAGACAAGGCACTAGATGTTCCTAGTTGCCCTCTGTCAGTTTCAGACCTGGAATTCAGGAAGAACAGGAAATATTCAGAGATCAGAGTCTCTTTTCTTCAGTCTGAAATAAAGTGTTCTTTCCCCCTCCCACTGAATAGAGCAAAACACAGGTTACCTCCACATGAAAAAAGATAAAAGCCATAGACCCCAAATGTTTTTTAGTGCTTAAGGTGTCTCTACTAGAATCTGGGGGGCATTCTAAGACACTATCTATCCTTTAGCACTTGGGGCTATCATGTTTACTTCAGAATCCACCAGCACTTTAATCCCAGCACACAGGAGGCAGAGGCAGGTGAATTTCTGTGAGTTCATGGCCAGCCTGGCCTACAGAGCTTAGTTCTAGCACAGCCAGGGCTATACAGAGAAACCCTGTCTCAAAAAACTGAAAACGAAAGATTAACAACGCTTATACTTAACCCTTGGCATTCTTTATAAGAGACTATTTAAAATCATGTATGTGCATCTGTGTAGGAGTGGGGTGCTGCTGGGTTCAGAGGAGCATATAGGATCCCTGGCCCTGGAGATTCAGACCAACAAGGGTGCTGGGAATTAACTTGGGTCTTCTGCAAGAACAGCATGCCACCTTCCAACTTAGGGATTGAGAACCAGCTAGTCCTCAGTCCTCAAGGCAGCTGTCCAACTGTACTGGTGGTGGAGTGAAACTGCACAAGGAAACCCACCATCCCCAAGGAGGAAATGCCCAGGTTCTCCTAACTCTGAAACCCCAAAGGCCAATGAGCCACGAGCTGATCGGTGCCACAAACCATGCATAGATGGCTGAGTCTTACTCTGTAGCCTAGGTTGGTCTTATCTCTGCAGTTCTGAGGACTGGATCCTGTGCATTCGAGGCATGAGCCAAAACCTTTTAGCTAGCTGTTCATTTGCTTAACATGACTTACATGAATGAGTGGCAGTTCCACAGATTTAACCATCCTTTAAGTATTTGGCAACTCAAAGCATTTTCAAGTGATGTTGCTGGCAAATTTGTCAAGTGTGAGAACTCTCCTAGACGTAAATAATGTTCTTATTCAAATAGCCGAGGAAGGTACTACGTGGCTGACCTTCAAAGATGACTTCTCACTCCTCCTGGCACAGGTTCCGCATGGGGAGGGTGGTCCCTGGTGAAAGTGCTGCTCCTGGGCTGCGTTCCACAAAGCAGTTGTTGGCTACTTGTGCTTTTGGAAGCCAAGTTGCCATTGCCCATTGTCCCACATCAGCATTCAACGTATCTAAGACAGGCCCAAATACTACCGTCACCCTTTGTCCTCACTGGAACATGTACACACCAGGGTAGACAAAAAGCTTTATTGTGGATTGTGGGAGCCTTAGTTACAGGCAGGGCTTGAGTGATCAGCACTGTGAACGGTCTCCTTGTTGGGCCTCTGGAGGGAGATTCCTAGTGACTTCGGTATGCCTTTCTCCTGTTCAGGGGACAGTCATCGAATGGTAGCTTCCCTTTAATAGCTTGGGCTCCTCTTCTAAGTACCTCAGTTTTTCAGATTGCTCCCCTTTTGGGTACCTTTTTTTTTTTTTTTACCCTCAACTGGCCACCAGCTGGTCCACAGTATCAACTGATAGAAAACTGTTAGGACTTGATAGTTTTGTACCAAAAGAAAACAAAGGAACATAAATTAGCATTGGTATATTCATACTCTCTCAGTTCCACATTTCCTCAATAACACCAGGTGGGGCTGCAGCGGTGGGCTCAGTGGTTAAGAGTACTGGCTTCTTGAGCCCAGTGTTGTAGCACATACCTTTAATCCTAGCACTCGGGAGGCAGAGGTAGGTGGCCCTCTAAGTTCAAAGCCAGTCTGGTCTGTAGAGCCAGTACTAGGACCCACATAGCTACAGAGAAACCCTGTCTTGAATGCCTCTACCCTCCTGCCCTGACACATCCCCTCCCCAGAAAGTACTGGCTTCTCTTCCAGAGGACCCAAGTTCAATTCCCAGCACCCACATGGCAACTTACAACTGTTTGTAACTCCAGTGCCAGAGGAGCGGATGCTTCCTTCTGACCTCAGGGGCATGCCGGCAGCATGAACATGGCAGTCATACACATAGGCAAAAGCACCCCCCTCCAAGAGTAAATAACTCTCCGGCTTCAGCCAAACCCTGAGTGCCTATCCCCACCTTCAGTGTCTCAAGCATACAGGCACTGGTCCTACTCCTGGGTTAGCAGTTTCTTCCTTGTACACTGGCTCAGCAGTACCCGCCAAAGAGTGTTTTTCTGACTGAGAGGGGCCCACTTGGCTCTGGTGGCCAGCCAGCTCCTCCTCACCTCCATGTGTGCTTGAATTTGTGCTTCCTGAACTGCAGACACCTCTAGTCTGCTTTTCCAGTCTTTGAGTTAAGAACAGGCCACCCAATTCCTGAGAGGTAAAAATTTATTGATTTCTATGACATCAGCATGTTATGATACGGTCACACCTGCTCATACAGCTGACTTCTCAGACCAAAAGACGATTTGGTTTTTCCTTTTAAAAATACATTTTTCACCAGCAAGAAACATTTTTTTTTAAAACAAACATTTTCATATTAAGTGGGCATTAAAAACAATGGCTTTCCCCAAACTCATGGGGAACAGGGCTGGTCAGCAACAGATCTCAAAAAGCCTCAGCTCTGCTGTTGGGCCCTTAATCTGTTGTCTTCTACATAAAGTACTTTAGAGGGGAAATAAAACTGCAGCCTCACCCAACCAGCAGCCTAAATCCAGCCAGGAAAAGAAGAGGTAGACTCAACTGTAACTATTCAACTTATTTGGTAGGATTGTGCAACATATTTTAATACATTAAAATTTTTCAATGGGTCAAACATTCTATAAACAAATGACTAAACCATCAACATTTTTAATGTAAAAAAAAAAATGTTAGTGATAGGTGTGCGCATTTACTCAGCGTGGAGGAACACGTGCTGGCCGCTGCGCTCCCTGGGAAGCCAGGTCTCATCAGGCTCCCTTGCTCATTCTGGTCTCAGTCCTGTTCCACTGTGAAACCTGCAAGGGCCAATGAGAGGAGTTTTCTTGGA
The DNA here is from genome assembly GCA_019843855.1 of Hylomyscus alleni. Taxonomy (NCBI): domain Eukaryota; kingdom Metazoa; phylum Chordata; class Mammalia; order Rodentia; family Muridae; genus Hylomyscus; species Hylomyscus alleni. The sequence goes on along the minus strand of JADRCC010556283.1, from coordinate 5,899 downwards.
CCAGTGAGCAAATCAACTCTGAGAATTTTATTCAACACTAGTAATTAAAACAAATCAAAATACAGAAGACCAGGACAGTGGTGATGACAGTCGCTCCAGCTTGTCTCTAGAGCTGGTCATTTAATTCTAGGGTTTAATAGAGTTAAAAATAAATTATCTAAACTTCCAATTAATGCTGAAATTAAAAGGAGGTTCTGTACAAGGGTAAGAGTTTAATATAAATCATACACTCGACTGAATGAGTTTATCTGGAGACGGTTAGTTTATCAGGGCATAATGCTGTCAAACATGGTTGATATTGTCACAGGTTGGCTCTGAGGGTACAGTAATGATAATTATATTATAAGGATCAATTACTTATATTTTATTATTTACTAATTGCATTAAATATGTTACCAGAAAAATTTATTACACATGGATGTGAATTTACATAATTTTTTCCAAGAGCTCACATCAAATGAGAAGACTGGAGGAAGGGCCAGTCTTTTTAGCCCAAGAAGGAACCTGGGGTTTTCCTCACAGGCCACGAGTGCTGAGCTCCGGGCACATGCAGCAGCACTGAGTGCTGAGGAGTGCCGCACAGCAGACACCCACCCCCACTAGTAAGAATTAAAAGCATTGTTTTTGAAAAAAAGGAAACCAACTTTATTTTCTCTACATTAAAAAAAATAGAACCAGCTATTAATTTTTGCTGAGAAAATGCGTCTTTTGGTGTTTACAACATCTAAATTTCTGAAAAGGCGATCTGTAAAATCATCCCCGAAGCATTCAGAAACCAGATCCACAGGTGACCAGCCCTTTACAAACGTGAATTACAGCTGTCACAGCCTTTACAGTCACCTCAGAACACACATTGTGACATGCAGATCACAAAGAGAGCTCCACAAGCTGAAGTAAACATTACAGCATCTTGAAAACAGAAACCCATCTGTAGAAAATAAATATAACTTTGTAATAACTGTAAAGAAAGTGAAAGCACTTAATAAAAATAATGGCAGTTGAATGTATAACTGTCTCATTACCCAATCATAAGATATGTTACTGTAAAATGCATAGACTCCTTATATGGAAAGAATTTGTGCACCACAGTTGTGTTCAACAGTTTTACACAATAAAAACAAAGCCATCCAAAGCATTTGCATACTTTGCAACTAGAATACATGTAAGTTTTTTTTTTTTTTTTTTTGCTCTTTAGATTGTTTTAAAAAAATACTAAATGTAAAAATTCTCAGATGGAATTTCTGCAGAAAACTAACTCCAGAGTGCATCTTTCACTTGACTCTAGCCTTCTCCCCCAACAGCTGGGAACCTGCAGCATATTTTCAGAGCCCACTTTGAAATTACTGAGGGCTGGTGCCACATGACACCAGCCAGCACCAGCCAGTGGCTGCTTCAGAGCATGCCAGGCTCTTCTGTGACCCAGAAATTCCCAACTTAGGTGCTTTTGGTCCCAAACACATTAGTCTCTATCGTCCTGCTGTGAACTAGCACGCCCGTTACACAGCGCTCATCTGGCTCTCTGTTGCCTGCTGATAGATATAAAGCTCAGAGCACTTGCAGGGCAAAACTCCCATCGAAGACCATTACCATCCATCCTTTGTGGACAAGAGCCGAATACACTTTTTGTAATGACAACTTTGGAGTGATATCCTGTGTTCATTATTGTGTAGTGACTTCAAAGAGAAGAATGAAAAACCACAGAAAAGATCAGTTAACCCTTCCTATTCAGTAATGCAAATAAACATTTTCTTTTAAACATACACAGGATACAGAAGACTACCTATGATCAAAGACTATTCTCTGTGATTATAACTAAGAACAACTAGTTGAGCGAGACTTTAAGGTACCGATTGTCAAAATACATCACTAAGACAAATTAATGAGAAGAGAGCCACATGGCCATGAGTGAGGAGCTTTCTCAACAGTGACCAAGACAGCAGCATGACAACCACACCCGAGGACCGCAACGGCTGACTTGAGACTACCTCTGGGACAATTCCAACAGCATCACAGCCACACCCGAGGGCCGCAACGGCTGACTTGAGGCTGACTTGAGACTACCTCCGGGACAATTCCAGGTGCACCAGCCTTTGTCTTTTCCAGCCTACAGGTTACACCTGCTGGCTTTGATGCTTTCTCTTCCTGCTGGCTGTCTTGACTTCCTGTTACTTAACTACCCATTAACACAGTCATAATGCATAGACAGAAGTTAGTCAGGGAAAGAACTAAGTCAACTTTTAAAATAGTAAGCATCCCTAGAAGGAAAAGTTCAGCGAGAGTAAAAAATCAGAAATTCCTACAGAAAATTGAATTTTTGGCTTCCTATGACTTAATACTGGATTAACTACCCTGTAATTGATTACTTCTTCAGCATTCCCTAGTTTCTTACTGTAGGAAATTAAGGGTTGTAATATCAAGAACTAATCACATAACGGATCTGAACCCACAGCTATCATTTTCAACCTTCCTATTAAATTCCCGTCTAACTTGTTTATCTGTTCAAGTTTCCTTCCGATTTTGCTGTATCTGCTTCTTCTGCTCACAGGCTTCTCTGTCATTGCACACAGCCATTTCTGAAGTGAGGTGAGCTGTTGCTTGGTCCCACCTGTGGTCCAAGGACTCTAGCACTGAGTGGCCCAGCCTGTGTGTGGTAGGAAGTCAGGCTATGCAGTTGAGGGCAGAAATAGCTGCAGCCATAAAGGATCCCGGTGTAAACCGGCTTTGCTTACCTCCCCCCGCCCCGCCCCCGACTTAATAACTTCCTTGCATCCCACTTTACACACTAAGTACAAATAGGGACTTCTATCCAGCACTCTACAATGGCATCATGTGGCTTCCCAAGATGGCCATAAAGAACACCTATTTATTCTCTTTGCATTCCCTAGTATAAGCAGGTGGACCCCAGCTATGATAAGGAGGCACTACCAATACTCTCAACAAACATGTTTTGTACACAGAAGACATGTTGAACTGGAGAGGTGTGGGACAGACCAAACATGTCTATTTACAGTTCATCTCTATTATCAGAAGTCAGCTCTACAGTTATTGTCACTCTAGAAACTGTGGAAACAAAACTGCATTTTAAAGTAACACATCTTAGAAGAGTGAACTTAGCATGTATAGTATACTTAACTGTCATATTCCTCTGGGACACAGCATTGGTAAAAGTGGGCCAGCCAGTCACATTTCTGTGTGCGCATATATATGGATATATACATCCTTATAGGAACTGGCCACTGTAGTCTGTGGCTTGGTTCGCAATGAAGAAATGGTCTGCTAGATAGTACTACATGCTATACTTGACAATGAGCAACTTCTCCCCCAGACAATCAACTAATGTCTCAATTCAATCCATCCTGAAACTGACTAGTTTTTCCTGGGCCTCAAATAGAGGGAGGTACTGGATAGCGTCTCTCTGGCTGCCCTTCGTTTCTGGATTAAGACTGCTTCCACATAGCCACTGTCCTTGTAAACCAGAGTAAACGCTTAGGTTTTTATAGCAGCTGCTAATAAACCAGTGCCTTCTACAGTCTACCAGCAGTGATGTGGCCCCAGAGAGATATTTCAGGTAGCGCCTTTCCCTCTGGACATGCTTGTTGTTTGCTAAAGATGAAGCTGCTGTGGGTTTTTATTTGGTGTTGGTCAACCTTTCCTGCACAACTGGGGAAAATTCACATCTTTCCTTTTTCTTTTTTTGGTTTATTTGAAAACAGAAAACATTAGTGTTTACTTTTGTTTTACAATCTATTTCTCAGAATTGTTATTTGTGTTGTTAGTAACAATAGGGGACTCTACAGTGTTCGTTCATGCCACAGAAAACTACTTCTGACTTACTTTTTTTCAAGCTTAGGAGTTTTACTGTCCTAGACCAAACTCATCCTCTGTTTCAACACTGATGCAGAGCCTGCATTTTTGTAAAGTCTGGTTCTCCTGTGAGGTAAATCACATGAACAAAATGACAAATCTTTAAAAAGTTTTCTACAATGAACAGAAACTTGCTTGACTTTGCCCTCTTAGACAACAACTGGAAGAGACTGGGAAGTGTTTTTGAGCTGCTGTCTCCTGGCCCTGCCACCCTGAGAGGGGCAGCTGCTTGACGTAATGACAGAACACGTAGACCCTGGCTGGCGTCCACAAGAGGCCTTGTCAATATTGCAAGCCAAGATCTGGTTCTACCTCTTGCTTCCTAATAAGCTACTCTAATTCCCTGAAGCTGGTCATTTAAATGTTTTATGATAATTTGCTTTAACTGCCCCCAAATACATTTGGTACTATAATATCAAAATTTGGGGCAGGGGATCCAGCTACCAGTAGGGGAGTGGGTTCAAGGAGGTGGCCAATGAAGGTGGTGCTAGAGCATCATGGGCAAGCAAAGACAGGAAAGCCTCCTGGGAGCCTGCTCACGGATGAGGCTTCCCTTTGTTTCAGGCTAGGCTACTATCCTTTGCTATATTTGCATCTGATAAAAGTGCATTTTGTAAAATACAATTATCATTCTATGATATGCCTTCTATACAAAAAGAGAAAGTGGGTGCTCCCCTCTCCTGAAGGGAAAGCACTAGCACATGTAAACATGGTACTGGGCTGAGCTAGCCTTTCAAGGGACACAGTGATGTCAGGTGGACAGTGGACACTGCTCCCCACAGAGAATGCCAATCCTGCACCTTAGCCAGGGTTACTAGATGGTGAGACCACTCTTCAGGATGTGCCCAGCAGCTCTCCAGGTTACCAGGACCTCAGCATAAAGGGCAGACACATTAATGTTGTGGCGTTCTGTCCTAGGGAAGAGGAGCCTAGCTGCTGAACCTGAACTAAAGGTCCCAAGATAGTCCCAGGCTATGTGCGTCCGTGGCCACGGCTTCTTTCGGAGTCTTCTAGGATGATTTTATCATCTCCTCTTCTCCCAGTGTGATGCTTGCGTGAATGTATGGTAGAGTGGATCTCTTTAAAACATGAAAGGTTCTTAAAATATATTAGCACATCATTTGTATTACTGATCCTCATTGTAGTAGAGTTTTAAAATATCCCAAAGGGGGATAAACATTAATCCATCCATTGAATTTCCTTTTCTTTTTATATATTTTGATTTGTATATTTTGATTTGCACATGTAAAATAATGCACATGTATGAAGAAGTCTGAACTCCTATGTAGCAAGTCCAAGTCAATTCCTAAAATAGACAATGGTAAAAATACTGAATGATGTGGTACCACAGATAGCCTGACAAAAATGCAAAGGACTGAATGAGGAATATCCACATGTTGCTGAGGGTCATCTCTCTGGAGACAGCTTCCTTCTGGCCCTGGAGAGGAGGAAAGGCCCCTAGAAGACAAGACAGAGACAGTGATATGCTTCCCTGCAGTACCAGTCTCCTGGAATACAAACTGAATTGGTTCATCCAGTTAGGATTTCCTGTGAACTGCCCTACTTTGCAGGGACTTCCTCTAACACACACTTTTCCTGCTCAGCAACCCGACCTCTGCCAAACCCTCTTCTGCCCACTGGGTGAATGACTGTCACCCACCCTCTATCTAGCCTTGGCTCCCTGTCTTTGGTCCTATCTGCTTTCTCCCTGTAGGTTTGCTGACTGCCCGTGCCCAGTCCTTGCTTCCCACCCTGTAGGTTTGCTGACTGCTCGTGCCCAGTCCCACCCTCTAGCCTTGGCCCCCTGTCTGTGGTCCGATCTTCAGTGCTTTCTCCCTGTAGGTTTGCTGACTGCCCGTGTCCAGTCCCACCCTCTATCTAGCCTTGGCTCCCTGTCTTCTGATCTGCTTTCTCCCTGTAGGTTTGCTGACTGCTCGTGTCCAGTGCCTTGCTCCACTTACATTTCCACCATGGTCAGACAGAGGATCTGTGAAATTGACATCAAGTAATTTCTGAATTGCATTTTTTTTTTTTT
>JADRCC010556273.1:0-11855 GCA_019843855.1 Hylomyscus alleni | reverse complement strand
TAAAAATGGAACTAGAAACAATAAAGGAATCACAAAGGGAGACAACTCTGCAGATAGAAAACCTAGGAAAGAGATCAGGAGTCATAGATGCAATCATCACCAACAGAATACAAGAGATAGAAGAGAGAATCTCAGAGGCAGAAGACACCATAGAAAACACTGACAAAACAGTCAAAGAAAATGCAAAATGCAAAAAGGTCCTAACATAAACCATCCAGGAAATCCAGGACACAATGAGAAGACCAAACCTAAGGATAATAGGTATAGAAGAGAGTGAAGATTCCCAACTTAAAGGGCCAGTAAGTATCTTCAACGAAATTATAGAAGAAAACTTCCCTAACCTAAAGAAAGAGATGCCCATGAACATACAAGAAGCCTACAGAACTCCAAATAGACAGGACCAGAAAAGAAATTCCTTCTGTCACATAATAATCAAAACACCAAATGCACTAAACAAAGAAAGAATGTTTAAAAGCAGTAAGGGAAAAAGGTCAAGTAACATATAAAGGCAGGCCTATCAGAATTACACCAGACTTCTCACCAGAGTCTATGAAAGCTAGAAGGTCCTGGGCAGATGTCATACAGACCCTAAGAGAACACAAATGCCAGCCCAGGATACTATAGACAGGGAAACCAAGAAATTCCATGACAAAACCAAGTTTACACAATACCTTTTCATAAATCCAGCCCTACAAAGGATAATAGATGGAAAATACCAACATAAGGAGCGAAACTATACCCTAGAAGAAGCTAGAAAGTAATCTTTCAACAAACCCACACAAACATAATTCCACTTCCAACAACAAAACTAACAGGAAGTAACAATTACTTTTCCTTAATATTGCTCAATATGAAAATCAATTATTACCAACATATCCTAATTAATTGAAATTCAAAAATATGAGAAATTAAAAATTTGTTGGCTGTCACCTAGTGGTCTTTCTAATTTGGTAATTGGAGAAATAGGTCCAATATTGTACAATCTTATACACTTTCAAATTGTTTGTACCTGACAGTGTTAACAGTGTCTTGCTGTGTACCACATAATGGTCTTGAAATCAGACCATTCTCCTATCTCAGCCTCTCTTTTAGTAGGATTGTTTATTTAATGTTTTTACACTATAGTATGGTTTTTAGAACAGCTTACATATGTCAAAATTATCTATACTACCAAAAGAAACATAAGCAATTTGGTAGGTGGCTTGTAAGAGAACACAAAGAGTGAGACTGAATGCTTTGCTTGATGATTGTAACTATTGTATCAAGTTTGAAGAAGAGAATTTTATAAGTTACTCTTTCTCTGAGATGAATGCTTTTCCAAATCATCACAGCCAATGAACCAAATTCTTACCCTCACATGTCTGTGCCACCCTCTAAGCAGAACCATTGTTCACTGAACAGTTGATGAATGACTTCACGGATAGACCATCTTAATACACACACCAATTTTTAAATGAATGTAACCTGTTCCCTGTGGGCTGAGAATGAAGCCAATCACTCAAGTCAAGTAGCTTTGACCATAACAGGAAATCTGTATACAAATAATTGTGCCTACAGTTCACTCCTTGGCACAATTTAAAATTTAAAAAGATTTTTAAATTTTCAGTATATTAAAGTTTCTAACCTCTTTCCATTTTTTAAAAAAAGTTTTTTTTTTTCACCCTAACTTTTTATTAGGTAACGGAAATCCAGGACTGGAGTGCATCCAGCCCACACAGTGCAGCGTATGTTCTCTGGGATAACGGTGCTAAGAACCTTTACAGGGTTGGCTTTGAGGGCATGGTGAGTAGTGAAGAAGCACGCCTGTGGGAACTGGGCCCACGCTGTGTGTGCACTGCTGTCTGAGCCCTGGGGATGCACAGGACAGGAGATCCTCACACCTGACACCTCACAGTGCCGTGTGTAAACATGCTTTGTCATACTTACTGTATGTTATTTTACACACTCCTTTGTAATATAAGTGTAGTAGATTTATCTCTTATAAAAAGGATAAGAATTATCTGTAGGGACTCTGTGGAGTAGACCTGGAGGCTAGTGTTAAAATGAGGTGGCTTTTGTATTCTGTGCTGTAGTAGCTGATAAAAAGTTTAATTATTTTTAAGGAAGTTTTTTTTTTTTAATGTGTAGAGGTAATGATTAAATGTGATTATCTTATGGCACATGCAATATTAGCACTTCAGAGCTAGAGGCAGGAGGATCTCAAGTTCAAGGCCATCTTGGGCACATAGTGAAACTGTCTCAACAATTTTAAAACAAGGTAAAGCAAGAAAGTGATAAACTCTGCCTCCAGAGTGCTGGAATTAAAAGTGTGCACCATCACTGGGCAGTGGTGGCGCACGCCTTTAATCCCAGCACTTGGGAGGCAGAGGCAGGTGAATTTCTGAGTTCAAGGCCAGCCTGGTCTACAGAGTGAGTTCCAGGACAGCCAGGGCTACACAGAGAAACCTTGTCTCAAAAAAAAAAAAAAAAAAAAAGTGTGCACCATCATCACCCAACTACCAAATGCTTTATTAATGTTAAATGCTATCATTGGATACAGGGTTAATTTCCTTTCCTATTGCATATTCATGAGTCTCATGCCTCTCCAAGCTTTCAACTTGTGAGGTGTTTTTTTTTGTTCTTTTTTGTTTTTTTTGTTGTTGTTGTGGGGTTTTTTTGGGGGGGAATTCCAACTGGCTAATACTTTGTTTAATATGAAGATGTATATGCTGTGTGGGTTCAGGCAGGTAGATGAAGAACGTATACAGGTTGATGGTTATGTGGTTAATACTATTATTTAATGAGATGTCTTTTGAGGGTTACCTTTCCCTCTCCATTGCTACAAGCAGAATAGCAGCCAGCATGCTTGTATATGTTTTTGTGTATTATGGATGTATTTCCTTAGAATAGATATCTAGAGGTAGGATTACTGAGTCAAACTATTACATTAAAGTAATTAATCCCAGCCTTTGTCTGGGTCTGGGATTGAGCAACTTTTCATGGTTAGTGGCAGGATAGTCTGTTTCAGGATTGGGTTCTATGTGTGTGTGCCAGTTACCCGTTGTTTACACCAGTTACTCTTAGACTTTTTTTTTTTTACTGTATCTTTTGTTTGTTTGTGTTTAATTTACTTCAAAGCTTTCATAAGTAGTACCCAAGCTTGCCTTAATGTCCATGTCTCTTGTAGCACACAGTCACAGGTGTCTTCTCACTCAGGTACCTAAGTTAGAATGTGGTTTCCTGTAGGACTGAGTGGGATAAATGGGAACTACCTGGGAAGGATGAAAGGCTGACTCTGCTTCCATTCCTCTCTGCTTCTGCAGGCTGCTTGCTTTTACAGAATTTACCTTCTGACATGTATTTGCCTTATATCTGTAATAAACGTGTGAAAGGATCAAACAGAGTTTTGGTTTATTTGGGATAAAGTTCAGGGTATTGTGCACACCTCAGATATTGGGTGTTTCTGAGAGTTCATTGTGTGCCATGTTATGTTGAAATGTTGGTGGGCCAGTGCTGACTGTGGACTTCAAAGTTAGCTAGCTGCAGGCACAGGAGGTCTTTCTGCAGATGAGTTTTCTGCTCTAATAGATGTTCTGAAAGTAGAGTTGATTTTGGCTCTCTCCCAGTACTGCCTCTGCCATGGGTGCTAAGTAGAACTTGTCTGCTTCATACTGTACCTTATTTCAAGTTTTAATGGATGACTTTTCTGGTTTCTTTTCTTCTTAGTCTGATCTCAAGTGTGTCCAGGATGCCAAAGGAGGTTCTTTCTACAGAGATCATTGCCCTGTGCTAGGTGAGTTAGCAAATAAAGAAAATTTCCAAATAATGAGTCAGGTTCATAGAATTAGTATAATGTCTCAAGTGGACAGGAAAAAATTATCATTAAAGTGATATAGAGAAATACTTAGTTTCATTTTAATTTTAAAACAATTATTTCTTTTTATGATTTATTTAGGCTCAGAATGAGTTGTCTTGGGAATTGATGTACTATTTGTGTCATAGTGTATATTTAATACACTTTTAACTGAACTTAGACTGTTGACATTTTTTGTATTAGGTTATATCAGTGTTGTATCTCCCGTACTACTGAGGAAAGAATTTGACAATTTTGTGATTATAAATACCTTACACTTACTATAAAACTAATTTCTTAGTAAAAGAATAGCTTCAAGATCAAGGTAATGTAGTAAATATAATTCAAGGAAAATAAATGTTTTTAAAGAGTAAAGAAGCCAAATCTGCTTTTGTTCACAAACTGGTCATGGTTGCTGTGTTGTGATGGGTCCACAGTCTCCAAGCACTCCCCTCCCTAGGAGCGTGTGCGCTTTCATTTGACTTGCCTTTTTGTCAAAACATGCTATTTTCTTTCAGCATACTTTTATCTTTTTTTAAAGGAGAGTGTAGGAAAACGCACGTGCTCTGGCTAGCTCTGACTTTCTTACTTTCTTCTGTGTCCTTATAAGGAAAGTGTGGACTCAGCATGAACATTTTGATCCCTCAGTAGAGTGTTTTATGATTTTAAATCTTTGTCCCAGAATCTTTATTTTTAATTGGCCTTAGACAAAAATGCAGATTTTGTTTGTTAAAAATACTAAGCACATTTGAGAAAAACTATATTCCCCTTTAGATTCTATATTTAGTTACTCTGGTTACCAGAGCTCTGTGCGGTGCAAGAGTCATCCAGACAAACTGGGTTTTCATCTTTCAGAATGCTGCATGTATGATGCGATTTATTTATTTATTTATAAAGACTTATTTATTTTATGTATGTGAGTATACCATTGCTGTCTTCAGACACACTAGAAAAGGTCATTGGATTCCATTACAGATGTCTGTGAGTCACCATGTGGTTGCTGGGAATTGAACTCAGGACCTCTGGAAGAACAATCAGTGCCTTTAACCGCTGAGCCATCTCTCCAGCTCCCAGAACTCTATATTCTGATGTAGGATTGGTAGTCTTTCATAGATTTTGCTTCTACTCAGTTTTTGAGTGTGACTATATGGTTAGACATTTCTTCTACTTGGCTTGTGGTTTTGCGGATGAAGCCCAGTGCCTTCCATTTGCCTGATTGCAGGTGCAGCACTTGGCTCCATGTACTTTGGCAGCTTATGAGTTATGTTGATTTTCTTTTTTTGTGTTTGAGAACTCTGTTCTAAAATCTTATACTCACATGATTACAGTTTGGGGGTCTTGTAACATAGCATAGTGACTTTAGTTAACAGTAACATCTGTTTTGCATCTCAAAATAGCTAAAAGAGAGAATTTGCAATCCTTTTATCATAAAGGATACATATTTGAGGTAATTGATATATTTATTGTTCTTATTTGCTCATTACACATTATATGTATCTATTAAAATATAGTGTATTCATGAATGTATACAATTATCACATCATTTAAAAATAAACTATTTGATAAAAAGTTTTTAAGGGAATATTATGAATAGCTGTTGGTCAATAAATGGCGTAAACTAAATGTAAAAAATGGACTTTTACACAAAAACACTATAACTAATTAGAGAAGATTAAAAAAAAAAAGGAAGAAATGGGAAATTAACATAGACCTCTGTCTTAGCTAGGGTTTCTATTGCTGGGACAAGACACCATGACCATAAAGCAAGTTGGGGAGAAAAGGGCTTTATTCAGTTTATACTTCCAGATCATAGTCCATCATTGAAGGAAGTCGGGACAGGAACTCAAAGAGGACAGGAACCTGTAGGCAGGAGCTGATCCATAGGCCATGAAGAGGTGCTGCTTACTAGCTTGCTTTCCATGGTTTGCTCAGCTTGCTTTCTTACAGAACCTAGGACCACAGGCCCAGGGATGCCTGTACCCACAATGGGGCATCACCCCCACCCCTCATTGGTCACTGATTGACAAAGTGCCTTACTTACAGTTGAATCTCATGAAAGCATTTCGTCAATTGAGGGTCCTTCTCTGACGACTCTAGCTTGTGTCAAGTTGATGCACAAAACTACCTAGTCTAACCTAAGCAGTGTAGATAGCAAGGCAGCGATGGCACGGACAGGAATCAGCTGCACACTGCAGAGCTGCCTCTTCATTCATTATCTGTGTTTGAAATTCCAGGTGAGCAGAACGGCAACAGGAACCCTGGTGGGCTGCAGATTGGTGACCTGGTGAATATAGACCTTGATCTAGAAATCGTCCAGTCTCTGCAGCATGGGCATGGAGGATGGACCGATGGCATGTTTGAGACTTTAACTACAACTGGAACTGTCTGCGGCATTGATGAAGATCATGACATTGTAGTACAGTATCCAAGTGGCAATAGGTTGGTACCGTGCCCAGGTTTTTGATGTCAAAGTTAACACACAGAGATAAGAGCCTTAAGAAAGCAAGTACTATGCTGAAACTCAGAGTTTATTCAAGTTAGTTCTTAGGCAGTTGATGACAAATTCAAAGCATGTGGGTAAGGCAGTGAGGAGCATGTGTGTGCTTGTGTGTGTGTATGTTTGTGTTCATATACTTATGATAAAAACTTTTTACATTTAAAATGCTGTGGCATGGTAGCTCACACTTGTAATCTCAGCACTGAGGATATTGAAATAGGAGGATTACTGCAGCTTCAAAGCCAGTATAGCTGTTTGAATGAGAAATGTCCTCCATAGGCTGAGAATTTGAACATTTGGTGGTGGTGTTAGGAGGTGGAGCCTTGCTGGCAGAAACACTTGAGTGGTGGCAGGCTTTGAGTGTTCATAGCTCCTCTACTTCCGGTTTGCTTTGCTTCCTATGTGTGCTTGAAGTTGAGACCTCTCAGTTTCCTGTTGCAGCTGCCTGCTGCCATTCTTCCTCCACCATTATGGATTTTCTCTGCAACTGGAACCCAAAAATATACTTTTTGTTCTATAAATTGTTTTTGATTCTGGTGTTGAACAGAATCTGAATAAAAGCAATTCTATGTGCCATTAACATTAGGTCCAAAATTAGCTAAATATTCTTTGTTGATGGTAGACTGTAACAGTCCATTGTGAATGAAGAGCAGTAACCCTAAAATTCCTCTAGCTCGTATCTGTGGGATCCTCTCTCAACTGCACAGCTTTTCTTAGACACATGCTTGTCCCTTGGTCTTGTCAGCAGTGTAGTATGGCATGCATGGAGAACTGTACCCATTATAGGACTGTGTGCATTTCCTCCTTTGTATCTTTTTTATACTGCTCCCACATGTGGTGAATAGCTTTCCTTTTTTGTCCTTTGTCGGTAGAGTTTACCCCGTTACGTCCTGTAAGTATCAAGTTTATGAGCTTTGACAGCCTTTCCCCTCTACACTCCATGGTTTGAAGTTTCCTATTTGTTAAAATTATTATTGACTCTATATCTTGATTTCGAGTTCTTAGAGGCTTACTATATACCTTTTATTTTAGTTTGGACCTTGTTAAAAGCTGTAGTTAAAGGCAGAAGTTAATATGAGTGTCTGACTGTTGGTTTTTTTTTTTTAGGAGAGGGATTTTATTTACAATAGGGAAAACTGCATCAAGTTGTTTGCCTAAGTAAGGAATCTTCTGTGATAATCCAAGTATTTTTGTGTGTGTGCATGTGTATGTTTGTTAGTTGTGTTTTGGAGACATGGTCTGGATATGTAGCTTAGGCTGAACTCACTCTGTAGCCTTGGCTGTTCACAAACTCAGTAATCCTCCTGCCTTGCATCCCTTACCCCATGCTGGAATTAGTCATGTACCACCGCCACTAGCTGTATATCCAGATCTTCAGGGTGAACACAGTCGTATCAGTAGGTATAGAAATATTTTAGAACATATCAATTAGGTCAGAAAAAACCATGAGAGGACAAATGTAAGGAAGTAGGCAGCACTCTGTGTAGAGGGAGGGAATTAAGTCCATACTTCTGTGTTTAGGTGCTGTTGGAACACTTAGGTTTTACAATGTAATTTGAGGAGGTAAAAGACACTGGCTGATGAGAAAGAGTAGAATTTTGTGTATCATTCTTTAAAAAAATTGTGTGTGTGTGTGTGTGTGGGTGTGTGTGTGTGTGTGTGTGTGTGTGTGTGTATGTGTGTAAACGTGTACTTCCATTGAAGTCAGAGGACAACTTGCAGAATTTGGTTCCTTCCTTCTATCATAGGCAGTCCCAGGGTTTGAACTCAGGTCGACAGGCCTAGTGGCAAATGCCTTTAGTTGCTGAGCCATCTTGCTGATCCCTGAATATGATTATTAACTATTCAGAGACCCTTTTGCTCTGGGGTTGTTTTAGAAAAAAAATGTGCTTGCATGGTTGTAATGTTTTATTATTTACGTGTATATGTGGCTGCGTGAATTAATGTGCAACATATATGTGTAGGAGCCATTGGAGGCCAGAGGAGGGCTTTGGAGCCACTGGAATTTACTTAAAGGTGGTTGTAAGCCCTGACTGTGAATGCTGGAAGCCAAACTTAGGTCCTCCGCAAGAGTGTGTTTAACCCAGTGGTTCTCAACCTTTCAAGACTCTGCGACTCTTTAATGCAGTTCTTCTGTCGTGTTGACCCCCAACATAAAGTTATCTCATAACTGTAGTTTTGCTAGTATTACAAATCCTAATTTAAATATCTGATATGCAGTGTATCTGATATGCAGCCCCAATAGCGTAGTGACCCACAGGTTGAGCAATACTGGCTTAACTACAGCATGGTTCTTGGGACCAGGTTTTTTTTTTTTCTTTTTTTTTTTTTTTAAGATCCTTTTAGATTCTCTTACTCCAGATAAGCACTTGGATTCTGAACAATGCATAAAAATGCAAATAATTTGGGAATTTCTTTGACAAGATATCTTTTTTTTTTGCACTGGAGTTACTGTGTAGTTAAGTGGAGTATGTTGTGTATGTTTTAGCACATTTGTTTGATGAGTATTAAGTAATCAGGAAGATGATAGTGTCACAGAGAAATGCTTATGTAAAACAAGGAAGTCATCATTTTTGATTAGGGACATAGCTCAATTGTAGAGCATTAAACTGGCATGAATGAAGCCTTGGGTTTAATTCTCAACACTGCATAAATATAATATATGTCACATGTCTGTGATCTGAGTGTTTGTGATACAGAGGCAAGAAGGAGGGCAGAAGAATAAGAGCGTTCTCAGTATGTTTGAGGCTGGCCTGGACTGTATGAAATTCTGTCAAAACAAAAATAATAAAATAAATTTGATTTGCATATATTTGTGGGAAATTGAACCCAGGGTTTGGTGAGGCCAGACAATGACTATCACTGAGCCCCAGACCAGAATTTTTTTTTTTTTTGGATACAAGGGTTACAATTATGGACAACATTAATGTATGGCAAATTAAAACTAGATAGTCTTTTATCTGTGAGATTGGCAATTGTATAGGGCAGTGATTTCAATCTTCCTAATGTTGGGGACCTTTTAATATAGTTCCTCATGTTGTGGTGATACCCAACCATAAAATTATTTTGGTACTGTTTCATAACTGATTTTGCTATTATTATGAATCATAATACAAATATCATATATATATATATATATATATGTATATATATACATATACACACACACACACACACACACACACACATATATATATATATATATAATGTATAGGATATCTGATGTGCAACTCTCAAAGGGGTCGTGACCCACAGGCTGAGAACCCCTGATATTAGGGATGGATATACTTGGTAGGGAGTTTGGCTAGGACATAATGCTAAATATATACATGTGATCAGGAAACTTTCTTAAACTGCTCTGAAGAAACCAACTCTGTGCACAATGAGATAATATAGTGTTCTTATGTATTATATGTACTGGTAAACATCAAAAGTTAGATTAAAAAAATAAATCATTCAGAATGTAATTTCATAGGATTGTTTTATTATTTTGAAGTAGTGCAGTATTTTTCTCCCTGTAGTGTTTAAAGATATATTGAGTGAATTTACTTGTTCTAAGCCTGGTTCTGCTTTTTGTAGATGGACCTTCAATCCTGCCGTTCTCACTAAGGCAAACATTGTCCGAAGTGGGGATGCTGCACAGGGTGCAGAAGGAGGCACCTCACAGTTTCAAGTGGGTGATCTTGTCCAAGTTTGCTATGATCTGGAAAGAATTAAACTTCTCCAAAGAGGACATGGTGAATGGGCTGAAGCGATGCTTCCAGTAAGTATATGTAAATAATTTGGGAAAAAATATTATGCTTTGCTTATAAAATTAATTAATTAGCTAATTAATTAAAGTAAATTAATTTTAGAAACAATGGAATTGAAAGTGACATTAAAAAAATCACTCAGAATGTAATTGCAAAGAAAGACTGACAAAAGCTAAAGTCAAGCAATTCAAAATCGGCTAAAATAAATTAAGAATGTGCCAAGATACAGAAGAATGAAAGAGTAGGAACAAGGTGTTGAACACAAGAAAGAATTCAAAAGAAGAAAAAGATCATTTAAAAAATGATGATTGGCTGAGGAGATGGCTCAATTGTAAAGTACCTACCAAGCAAGCATGAAGGACTGATCCCTTCATCCAGAACCATGTAAAAGTCATGCATCTGTAACTCCAGCATTGGGTAGCAGAGAGGGGGCAGCACAGCAGAGGAGCTTGCTGGCCTGCCAGGCCAATAAATGGCTAAGTGCCAGGGTCCACACAAGTTGGTGGGGGGAAGGAGGGAGGGAAGGAATGAGGGGGGGTGGAGGAAGAGAGGGAGGGAAGGAGAGAAAGAGAACTTGACCCTGTCTGAGCCGTTAAGATAGAGGCTAGGGAGAAGTGGTTCAGCATGTAAGGGTGGATGATCTGAACCTATCTTCAGGATCCACATGATAGGAGGAGAGAATTGCTTCTGGAAGCTGTCCTCTGACCTCCACTTACACCATGTCATGGGTGCACACACACCTACGTGCACACACATGCACACATGCATTCTTATACACACAATAAATAAAAGTAATTTAAAAATGGAGAGTGAGCTGGGTGGTGGTGGTGCACACCTTTAATCCCAGCACTTGGGAGGCAGATTCAGGAGATTTCTGAGTTCGAGGACAGCCTGTTCTACAGAGTGAGTTCCAGGACAGCCAGGTTACACAGAGAAACCCTGTCTCAAAAAAAGAAAAAGCAAACAAACAAAAAAAAAAAATGGAGAGTGTTAGTGGAAGACATCTGTTTTTTGGCATCCACATGAGTGTGTGTGTGTGTGTGTGTGTGTGTGTGTGCTTGAGCATGAACTTCTTCATAAACTTATGTACCACACACAGATACACATGCATACTGCATACCACAAATAAAAGCCTTTTAAAAAGTGATGGTTAAGCTGGGTGTTGGTGGTGCACGTCTTTAATCCCAGGATTTGGGAAGCAGGAGCAGATGGATCTCTTGAGTTCGAGGCCAGCCTGAGCTATCTGAACAGCTAAACAGAAAAAAAAGGTGACGTTTAAGTTGGAAGGAACACACAGCAAATGATTACCACAGCTAATGCCTTAGGAGTAACAGAAGCATCAAAAGTATGAAGAGTCTGAATATGAAAAAGATAAAGTATATTCCACAGAAAATGACATGTAGACAATATCTGACATATTCATATGTAAGCCCCACAAAAGATTTGAAACAGATAAAATTTCTTTTTTGGTCTAAATAACATCTTGTGAATGTCAGCCAGCTGTCTACCACTAAGCTAACATTTGTAATTCCAGCTAAATGTTGTTGAAATTGAAAACAGATTTGAGACTGAACTTGAAAGGAAGGGCACATGACATACTCAGGAACCTACTTGGATAGAGTGACTGAGTCTTTGAGGATAGGAAAATTTTTTTCCGACTGCTGAGAAAAAAGGTCAAATTATTGGTTGTAACAAGAAAAGGAACATTTTGTATTGAAAAATATCTCAGGGTTTCATGTAGAAAACAGTGATAATATAATTAAGGAAAGAAAAT
>JADRCC010556269.1:18477-31585 GCA_019843855.1 Hylomyscus alleni | reverse complement strand
GAGGGTATGTAGCATTTATGTTTCTGGGTCTGGTTGTCTCATTCAGTATAATGTTTTCCATTTCTGACCATCTACCTAAAAAATTCATTATACCATCTTTCTTTGTGTTTTTACACATAGGTCTACAGGAGACACAAACCATAGAGGGGCATCTACTATTATCATTTTTGTAAACTAATATACTTTCTAACTGTATTCTAAATACTTTCTCCCTCATAAAGAAGCTTTTAATTTCAGCAGACAGAAACAATTAGAGAAATCCACAACTGGTGGAAATGCAGAGAATAAGTGACTGGGTGAGGATGTCAAACAAAAATTATACAACTAATTACACACAGACAAACACACACACACACACACACACACACACACACACACACACACACACAGCTTGAGGAACATTGCAGGAGGCGGGCAGAAAAAGAGTGTGAGAGCCAGAAGATCTGTTTCCCTGCTGCTGGAGAGTGTCTTCTATATAAGTCAGGAAGCTGTACCAATGAAGTCTCAATGACGTAGCTACCTAAATAAGACTTATATAATAGTGTCAACATCAATTGACATGTTGAGGTCACTGGTGGATATTTCATAATTCCTCAGCTCTAACCGAGGCAGTTCAGGAAGTCAATGGCTGCTGAGATGGGGAATTAATTTTATGCAAGGATGAGGTTCCTGATAGATTTTCTACTTCCAAGTAGTCAGCCCTACATATGTACATGTGGGAAACCCTAAATGGGATCAGTAGGTTTCATATGTATATTTGTGTGTTTGTATGTACACACACATATGTATATATGTATGATTAGTCATGTATCCATGAAGCAAACAATAATTAAATAAGAGGTCATAGATTTGACAGGAAGTGAGTGAATGTAAGAAGAATTGGAGGGAGGAAGTTTGGTAGAAATGGTGTAAATGTATGAAATTCTCAAGGAAGAGTGATTCAAAGCAAAACTTTAACTTATTCTTTGATAGACCTGATTCCTGGATGTCATAGTTTCAGAATAGTGTTCCATCACAGGCTTGGATGTTTAGTGACTTAGCAACAAACTTATGGCACTGTTTCAGGAGATTATAGGACCTGGTTAGTAGAAGTATGTCAATATTGTCAGGCCTTGGTGTGTTACAGTCAAGCCATGTTTCTGGTCCTCTTTTTTCCTATCTTCCTAGTCCTCTAAGATGTGAGAAGTAGTAAAAACTAACTCCCTGGACTGAGACTCTCTGTCATGGCCATCTCTGCCATAATAGTCTGCATTAACTGAAACAACGAGACAAATCAAGTCCTTATAGTTAAAAGGTTATTTAAGAACATATGAAACAAATATTTTTTACACAGAAAAACAATAAAAGTCCCTTAAGCCCCTTGCCACTTCTCCCGTTTTTGTTTCTTTTAATATTCTATCTTCTTGTAAGGATTATAATACTTAATACTATGTGTATGTAAATATTAACATTTAATGCATTCTTTGAATTTTTTATGTAAAACATCCTTCTGTTGTTTTTTTTCAAGTCAGAGTTTCTCTGAATAGCATTCCCTGTCCTGTCATTTACCATACAGTCCTTGAACACAGAGATCCACCTGCCCCTGCTTCCCAAGTGTTGGAATTAAGATGTGTCCACTTAGCTTTACCAAACTTATTTTTTTTAAACTTTTCTCTTTTTTTAAAGATTTATTTATTTTTTATATGTAAGTACACTGTAGCTGTTTTCAGACACTCCAGAAGAGGGCGTCAGATCTCGTTACGGATGGTTGTGAGCCACCATGTGGTTGCTGGGATTTGAACTCAGGACCTTCAGTAGAGCAGTCGGTGCTTTTAACCGCTGAGTCATCTCACCAGCCCCACCAAACTTATTTTTAAAGGCTTTAAAATATCATTATTTTACCATTGGTGAATGATAAAATTTAATGGTTTGAAATGAAATATCTTTATATCTTTTTAATATATACTTTTTTTATAAATTTAATACATACCAGAAAAAGTGCTTACTACTATATAGACAATAAAGTTTCAACACTCCTAACATAAGATAGCTGAGATACACTGAGATATATGTTTATGAATCAGTAGATTGGTGTCCATTGAGTTTCATGCTCTCCTCCTCTCAAGTGACCAAATAATGTGCTACAGAACCTGAATTCAGGAAACTTATACTGTAGAGAAAAAGATCTTACTTGAGAACACTCTTAAGGTTTGGTTTTTATGTAGCATTCAATAGGGAAAGCAATACTACTACATATTTAATCTGTGTAAACAGCTAGAGGACAGGAACTCAACCATGGGTTACTAATGCAGTCATGCTCCACAGTGGAACCAGTTCTGGGAGCATGGTAAAATCTGAGAGAAGGGAAAAAACAGGTACCTTTGAAGAATTCTCTCAAAAATAGAGACTGCTAAATTCTCTTACTCTCCCCTAATCACCTCCTAGAGGCACAAAATAAGCATGGGTCAACCAGCAGGATCTAGAAAGTAAGAGTGTTTGGATGTGTCCAAGAACAATCACCTTTTTTGAAGAAGTCCTTGTGACATGGATCCATTTGCGCTTAGCATCACAGTTTTGAGACTGGTGAGGTAGAAAGACTGAAAAGATATAGACTTGAGACTAGAATAAGAATTCTCCAGTGGTGAATCAAAGCTAAGGTAATGATGGTACATCTTCCCTTCATTAAAAATGAAGCTATTCAATAGCAACCAAGTGGAGAGTTTTTTTTAAAGGGATTATAGATAATTCTCACATGTTCTTTTTATGTTAATTTCTTTTTAAGATTTATTTTTATTTTATGTGCATTGGTGTTTTGCCTGTACATATGTTGGAAGGTGGCATATTCACTAGTATTGGAGCTACAGAGAGAAACGTATGTATACATAGATATAAAAGTGTGGGTCCCTCTTCTTCCTAAAGTCATTCACCGACGGCCTAAGAAGAGGAAGTGTGTAAAGAAACAGGGTTTCCGAGTCCCCGTGAGTATGAAAGATAATAAATACATACTGAAACCAACTTCAGGGAGACAGATAAACTTTACTCAATGGTAATATAGCTTTGACATTAGGAGGTAGGATTATCTAGTGTGGACAAAGGTTGTGAGCTAAAGAAGTTTCTGATGCCTCATTAGCATGAGGAGGCATTCCAGGAATTTCAACTGCTTGCTGATAAGTTATTATCAGAAGAAAGAAAGATGAACCTACAATCTAACCAAGGCTACAGGACATTCCCCAGGTAGAGGTGTGGAGGGGGGGGCGTTGAATTCCCCAGAAAAGGTGAGAGAAGAGGCCCTGATGACAAAGGGTCTGCCATTTTGTTCAGAGTTCAGGAGGCTATAAGGACAGTTAGTTAAGGTAACATAAAAGGTATTCTTGCATTAACCATTTTCTTTAAAAATGAACACTTTCTAGGCAAACATGAGCACTCATTGATGTTTTCTTAGGTTTTTAAAAAGCAATCTCATATCTGTGTCAAGAAGAACAAACATCCCAATGTACATATACTCTTGCAAACACACCTGAAAACATAGTAAGTCATCCAGAAACAAACTTCATAAAGATATTACTATTCTGGGATATATCTTTGAACTGCCAAGAGGACTGAAGTAATGAAAATCTTTATAATCTGAGAATTGCTTGAAAAACTTAGTGATATTTGCATTGAGGAACAAACTATTCAATGACATATAAAGGCAGTCTTTAAATATTTGAAGATCTGTCATACTGAACATGTTCTCTCTCTCTCTCTCTCTCTCTCTCTCTCTCTCTCTCTCTCTCTCTAAGATAGAGAGTGTTACTGCAGAGAATCCAATCTAATGGGTCAGAAGAGAATATTCTGTAGAAAGGTGCTAGTTGGTTGAAATGAACCTTAAAAGCAATGTCAAAGACTATAGTGTCCTGTTTTAGCCATGGGTAGACATAATTGCACCTTTTAAAGTACCTAAGAGAAAAATATCTTTCTATCTTGTCTGTTGGGAAAAGAAGTGTCCGAGTCTCAAAGAAAGCTACAGGGTTCTTTGAGTTATTTGCTGCTGACCCCAAAATTCATACCAATTATGAATAACCAGGACTACTTTCCTGTTTTCTGCACTGTTTGTGAAGTATAGAATGTTAACAGATGTCAGTAGTCTCTCTCAACAGTCCTTTAGGTCTACCTCCTCAAACCAACCCACAAACACACCGAGCTGATCATGAGAACTCAGCCTGTGCCATGGTTAAAAAATTATTGTTTCATTTGCAACAGCATTAATCACTGTACTTCCCTTCCTCCTTTCTTTTAAGCTGTCTTCTCTCCTTCTCCACCTCTCCTCCCTCCTTTCCTTCTTACCTTCCTTCCTTCCTTTTTTCCTTGATATTGGGAGTTCAACCTAGGCTATGCCAAGCAAGCCCTATATTACTGTACTATATATATATATATATATATATATATATATATATATATATATATAGAGAGAGAGAGAGAGAGAGAGAGAGAGAGAGAGAGAGAAAGTTAACTTCTTTCCTTGCAGGTATACACCAAATGGCAGAAGCCATGCATATTTATTTGTATCTGTGTACAGGGGATTCAGTATAGTGCACACAAACATTCAGTTCTTCCTTATTATTCTCATTGGTAGTTTTTTCTTCTTCTATATTTAAATGAGGCCATTCCTCCAGCTATCATATCAATTTTGATGAAAAACTTTGAAGACATCACAACCTCTAATCACGTATATCCAATATAAGTTTCTAAGTCAATGTCTGAAGCCTTTTGACCATCTTCATGTCACTAACTTTTGGATATTTGTGAATGACTGTTGTCCCTTAGAAGATTTTACTTAAATGGTGCAGTTGTTGATATTGAGAATGTTAAAAATCAACCCCAAAATGCATTGCTTGGTCCTTCATAAATACAATGAATTTCCATTATTCATTAAAACAAGACGAATGTTTCCATGAAAACTTATTTCTGAAATCAAAGATACAGAATGACTTAAGAATGGCATTTCTTATAGTTTTTCAAGCCACTGTGGATAAAGTTCTTTGAGAGTAAAGCAGAACTCAGTAAGCAGTCTGTACTTCAAGTTCACATCAACATGGCATCTGTAATTTATAGAATAAGTTGTGTTCACTGTTGAAGCCCTAGCCTCCCAAATGTGACTGTGTTTCCAATAAAAATTAAAGCTTTTTGAAGAAGACAATTGTTATAAAATGAGGATATTATGATGGAAATTTTATCTAACAGGGTGGGTGTCCTTAGAAAAAGAGGCAGGGATAGCGGAGATCAACATATACAGAGAGACTAAGCCAAATAAAGATATGATGGGTATCTGTCATCCCAGGAGAAAAGCTAGTGCTTCTGTCTACCAAGTCTCGCCTCAAGAACTGCAAGCAAGAATATTTCTATGATTTAAGACATGAAGCAGGTCTACAGCCATACCACCCTGATTGCACCCGATCTTATCTGATCTCAGAAGCTAGGCAGGGTCGGGCCTGGTTAGTACTTAGATGGTAGACTACCTGGGAATACCAGGTGCTATAGGCTTTAAAAAAAAAACATGAAGCAGAGGCATTTTATAATGACAGGCACAGTATATTTTTAATCACAGCCCTGCTCTTACTCCCCCTTTTTATGGCCCAAGAAAAAAATGCTATAGAACACAAGCTACATGTATGTGACTTCCAAGGGTCATAAGATTGTTAGAATGACAAGTCACTAAAGGCTGATATGCAATAAAATTATAATTTATTTTACATTTTTTTTTACTAATGGTGCTATGAACTGGCTATCTATATCTATCTATCCATCTATCTATCTATCTATCTATCTATCTATCTATCTATCTATCTATGTGTCTATGTATCTATCTATCTATCATCTATTCTGCTTAAGTATAGTGTGATGTAACAGATTTACTAATCAGTAATAAGATAAACATGGTAGAAAACTGAAAATCATAACTGGCTATTACAAAATAACTGTAATACTGGGGGTTCCTTTAAATGTTCTAGGCCCATAATGATGTCTTTGGACTTCCTCATTTTGACTCTATAATGTGTTACTATTAGCTCTTCAGCCTCTTTTTTTTTTTTCACTTTTTCCTTCCTATAGCAATGCTATGACAAAATGAAAGGAATCATAGTCCTCTAGAATATCATCCAACTCTTCAGGTGCCCAGTTCTTTAAATAGGAAACTCTTTTTCTTGCTGTTAGTATCATGTTATCACTTCACTTTAGGAAATACTTCATTATTTCTCAATTCTTTTCCACAGTATTTCCTTTATTTGAGCAGTCATATCATACAGGACCTAACATCCACTGTACTTGACCTGTTAAGCCTTTAGCTAGAACAAGTACTGTAACAGAAGCCACTGATGGTAGCTATTAACTTGCTTTTATAAAAATCTTAATATAAAATATCTTCATATCTTTTACTTTATAGTTGGTATAAGTGATAGAATAATTTGTATCGTTTTACAATATTATATTTTTACAAATGTTTCCTGTTTAAAAACTACACATCTGTCATAAGATTTTCATTCACTACTCACACTGGCACATGAACATTATTAAGCTACTGACTAAAATGTTACGAAACCATTTGAACTTCGCAGTTTGTGAGTGACATTAGTCCAAGGAGAGCTCTCCCATAAAGACCACAATGTTTGGTATATGGATTCGGCGAAACTTTACCAAGATGCTTTGGTCAGTTGAATTGTGTTTGGTTAATTCACAACTAACCATACAGGCAGAATGACAGGGCTCTGCCAACCAGAGATCACGCAATTCAGCGAGCTGGAAGAGCAGTGGAAAAAGGAACATATACACTAGGAATTCCTGGTTATTATGCGATGTGAGATTTTATGAAATATGTACATGTTAGTTTATGATTACAACAGTAAAAAAAAAGCTAACATAGGAAGAAGATATGAAAGAACCGTGTCTTAGATTAAATCAAACCTGACAAGCACACTAAAGGCACAAGCTTGGTATTCTTCCATCTGTATGCTTTGTTCTTGACGATGGAGTCGCTTCCCTTATAGGCCCTTCTACTCTCCAGAGCTGACAGCAAAATTCTACTGAAAACCCATAGATGTCAGCCTCGCCATGAACTACACCCTTCAAAGAGAAGACTGAGTCATGAGAAACCAGCAAAAACGCAGTCACAACGCTTCAACATTGTCATTTAAACGTTGAGAACAAAGCTCAAAGATGTATCCGTCATCAACATCATGGAAGCCTCTTGGATCACAGAGAAAAATGTAATCTCCTTACTATTTGATAGATATTAATTTGAAATTCCTACCTTTGAGATGAGAGAAGCGTTTCAACAGCATTCTGTATCTTGTGAGGTTACTTTCTAAATATGTTTAAGAAAATATATGCATGAAAATGGTGATTAATTATTCTGGTTTTCCTTTTCTGTCTGTGAACCATATAAATGTGTAGAATTTTTCTTAGGATCTCTTCCCATTTCAAACCTAAGAAGTATTTTCTTATTTGAAGACACAATTATTTACTGATAAACCATAATACCTTTCACTTAGATGGAACAATTCACATTGTTGTTTTAAGGGTATTTAAAAATAAAATAATCGAGTTCTGAATATATCACAAATATAATAGAAGGAGAAGATGGGTTAAAATAAGATTAGAGAGGGAGGATGAAATTAAAACTAAAACAAAAAATTAGAATTTAGCCCAATAGAGAGGTTCATTTGTTCAGGTTCCATAGGCCAGAAGCAAAGCCTACCTGTACCAGTACAGACCAAGAAAATATGCTGGCATGTAAACAAGGAGAAGCATGGTGATTTGGTAAATTCTGATGTCTGGAAAAGAGAATGAAATGGCTTTACATGCTCAATAAACTATTTTTCTGTTAACCAGACAAAGGGAGGGTTTGAGTAGAACTGAGTTACAGGGAAAAATCTTATGCCCAAGCTTTAGAATAAAAAAGCTAAAAGCAATAAATAGCCAGAATTTTCAGCAATAGTAGCTGCCAATCTTGGGGAGATAATAGTACCCAAGAAAGGAGAAATCATATTTATTTCAACAGGTTCACCATTGCTTACCACAGTGCTTCCCAGAGCAATTCTCAAAAAAAAAAAAAAAAAAAAAAAAAATAGTTCTTAACTGAATGAATGTTGAGAAACTTTGCACGAACAATCATGGTTTATTTGTAGCCTTGTGTACATATGTGGGGATACATATTTTTACATGTGCTCGCATTGCAGTATATTTTATATATACCTGTCGATGTACCTTTTCTAGGTAGTGAAATACATAGCGGAGGGCACAATTTTAATAACTTTGATAGAGAGAGTGAGCCAGGAAATTACTGTTTATTCCTGCATTTTCATTCTATTATATGCTCTGTTTCCACCTGCTACATGTAAATATAAATACAGCAGAAAAGAGGATGAGGAAAAAAAAGAGGAGAGAGCACATACATAATAACTAGGGATGGCTACGGAAAGCAACGGGGAGAGAAAAATGATTCTTAAGTGTCACTATGAAGACAAAATCAATTTGTTGCCCATTTTAGCAAATTCTGACTTATAATACACTTCAGGGCAAATCTATCATAGTGAGGTTATTGACTGTGGAAACACTGGAAAAATTAACATTGTATAATATTCCAAAGAGCTGACATTGAATCAAAACTATAAAGAAGAAAGGGAGTGGAAAAAAAAAAGAAAGCACTTTTCTTTTAGATTAATGAGTCAGTTATACCTGACTGCATTCGTATTTATTGTTGAGTTGACTGGAAACGTATTTGCAATTGCATTTACTTTTATGTTTCTGATTATTTTCTTCAACGGAGAGACTCAGATTTCTTGCACCGTCTTAGTTTTTGGACTGTTGTTATACTCAGAAGACTAGGTGAAATACATGTATAGAAAAGCATTGCTTATTAAGTAGGAGATAAGTTTCATGAGACACTAAAAAAAATGCCTCATAGACCCAGGACAAATGGATTTTTCTTCATATGCAATTAATTCTTTGCTTCCAGAGCTTGGCTTGCGGCCATCCACAGACATGATTGTGACCAAAATATCTCATCGTTTTAATTTGTTGTGATTGATTTACATGGTAATGCTGATAACACCATCTTAATTACTTGCTGCAAATTGTATTTGACAAACAATTAGATAATGTATCCCTCTGTCCATAGAGACCTTATGCTAGAGCAGATTCTTTACATACATCATCTTATACAGTCATAATTCACTTCTGCCAAGTGGTAAATAGGACTGTCAATCTGAAGATAAGGGTCTCAGAGGCATTGCCAGGGTTGCTAAAGTCACAGCCCCATAGCAGTAGTTTGGGGATGTAAGTCCCAGTGGAATATCTCCAAAGTGTCTCTTCCTAGTCCCTGACCTAAAATTCATTTTATAGACATCAAGCTAATTATCAATATAAGAATAAGTTATAACATTTTTCGTCATTCCAAAGGATTAAGATTTAGAAGAAATACAAAGTAAATTTTCTTTTTTTTTTAACCTAATAGGAGTATAAGATAACATCCTGTTTGCACAGTTATATTAAGAGAGCAAAGAAAATGACTGATAGCTAATGTGATGTAAGGACATTTGTCTTATAAGAATAGAGAGAACATGGGTCCCGAATCACATTTATCTCATTCAAGCTGGAAATAAAAACAAATAAAACATAGATAGTAAAAAGAAAAAAAAAAGAAAAAGAAAAACCAGCTATTAGTTCTCTTCTTGTCAATGACACTGAATATGGCTGAAATATCTGAACATAGGGGGGATTTATTTTGGTCCAGTTTCTGAGCATTCAGACTCTGCTTGCTTGGCTTCCTGAGTTTGGGCAGAGCAGCTTGACAACATGGGCTTGAAGCAGAGATTTTTCTTACATTTTGCAAACACAATGCAGAGAGTGAGACAGCTAATGATAACATACTGTCAAGAGCTTACCCAGGTAGCTTTCTTTCTCTGGGTAGGCTACCCTTCCTCAAATTTCCAAAACATCCAAAAATGTCTGGATATCAAATGTTCTAATCATGAGCTTATAAGGATCATTTCGTATCTAAACCTTAATGACCAACAAAGGCAAAAGATTGCTTTCAGAGTAGTCCAGCTGTAAGAAGGTCAGCAGAACAGGAAGAATTAGGCAGCATAGTGATAATATTGCTTTTTACTTTTTATAGGAGGCAGCAATGCAGTGAGTATATAATGAATTTTTCCAGAGAAAACATACTTCCTGCCTGCCACAGTTGGTAAAAGAAGACACATTAGCCCTGGTTCATTTGAACTGGTATTCTTTTCAGTCACTATAAAAAAGATTCTGATGGATAAATAAGATCATAGATATCAATTCAGATGTAATCTAGGAGACTGAATTGTAAGAGGATAATATCTTTGGAGGAATGTGCTAAATATTTTCGAAAATGGCTGATGATATATAAAGGATCTTCATTTTCTACATTTTTAAAGATCTAATCTATATGTTCATGTGTATGGGTGTTTTGTCTGAGTGTGAAAATGTACAGGACATGTTTGCCTTTTGGTTAACCAATTGAGAAGATGGTGTCATTTACCATGAACTAGAGTTCTTGATGGCTGTGAGCCTCCATATGTGTTGCTGGGAATTCACTCTGTGTCTGCAAGAACAGGAAATGCTCTTAACTGACGAGCCATCTATCCAAACCTCATTATCTACATTCTTGCAGGAAATTGTTTGTGAAAGAAAAAACTTTTAAATAGCATTTTAAAGAATGAACTAATAATATTTACCTCAATATGATAGCCACCACCTAAAAAAAGGGGATAGATGGCAATTCTGTAGAAAAAATTTAATTTGAAGAATTTCTTAACTAGGAGATGTAAATTCTTGCCATCCGAATAGAGAAAGTATCTGGAGATAGGAAGTGAAGCCAGGGTTGAGACATCATGGTCTTTGTTTAGTGTCAAACAATATAGACTATCCAAGTAAACTAGAGACAGCCCACTTTGGGAATATGGTTCTTTTGTGTCAAGTTGTATCACACATTGATTGCAAGCTGCTGAGAAAGGTAGCACAGTCAGCAGGACACTGACTACACAGAACAGTAACTCAGCAATGTTGAAGAACAGAACAGGAATTGAGGAACTGGAAGGACTTAGTGGATTCTGTCCATGGCATCCTCAGATGAAAAGATAAGCAGGGAAATTACTCTGCCTTTCTGTCCTGATTCCCAATGTAATAAAATCCACCACACTTTTATAGCATTTACAACATACTACCAGGAACAGAAGGAAAAAGCTGTGCTGAGGGCCTGAGAACTGCCATAGAACTCCCTTCAGAGACAGTCTCTATACCAAGGACTTGGGTTAGACAGTTCAATACAGACAGTTGGTGGAAGAAGGACGTCAGTCGGAGGTTTTGTTCCACCTGGGACAGAGGATGTAGACACCAGAAACAGGGTGGAGAAAGGATGGGAACATTATGGTTCTCCACAGTACACAGTTTGATAAAAACAAACTGCTAATATGGATCTAGATTAAATGCTAGTTTCCCAATATCAGCCAACCATTATCACCCCAGATGAGTAAGAACCAAGAATAAACCTAGAAGTCAACCAGAGGTGTGTCACGTTCCTTCATGATAATAAAATATCCAAGGGTATCACAAATAAGGAAAAGAAAATCATATAGTTGAATCTTGAAGACTTAAGAACAGACACTGGGATCAGTTCAACGGCTGTGTCTACCTCATTATGGATCCTATAAGAAATATGGGAGCTCACTAAAGAGGCAGAGATCAATCATTGATGAGCCAGTAAGCCATGGAGTACAAGGAATCAGTTTTGTCCTTTTACATCCACCCTTCTCAAAGGTAGCTAACAAGTGCCTCTGCAGGTTTGAATTATGCACATCTACACACACTGCCCCATGCTAAATCCCACCTTTGAGGTGCTATCGTTTATTTTATGGCCTTATTGGGAACAAAGCTTATAAGACACCAACATTTATAATACATACCACTTCAGAGACACATTCCAGCCACCAGCAAGCCCATAAGCCGCCTAAGGAAGGCAGAGTTTTCTCCATGTTCGCAGGGATAAGTGAAGCAGAAATAACAGAGTAAGATTCTGGATTTGAATAGACTACATATTTTCTTTAGCCTCTTTTGTAATGCTTTGAAGAACAGAAAAAAAGAGTCTTAAATAAGGTAAATTTGAGAATCTTATATTCGTTTTCTACCTGCCAGGAGGGTAAAACTTGCAAAAATATTCAGAATATAATAGCGAGTTTAGGTTTTGGCATATGTGCCTGGGGTGTGTAAAATTTCAACCCTGCTGCATATGTCAGACCCAGATGAGAGAAAACGCCCCTTCATTCTTTTTCCCCATTTAGCATTTTGTGAACTTGGTAATTTTCCTTAAGACAATGAGAAGAAGATATAACCAACAGTCTCCTAGCCCTCTTCCATCCTACTGAATAGTTGACACTGAATTTCCTAGTATTGTGATTAAAAAAAAAAATTCTATGGGTACAGGAAATTTGGTGATTCTGGTCAGATTCCCTTAAAATATTGTTTACAACTGTGGCTGAAAAAATTAACAATCTCAACTTTTTGGAGAAACCCAGCTTCTTATGTATCATCACAGCATAAATGTTGAAATCAGGTTCACATTGCTTCTCTCATTTGGTCTTCAAAATAGTTTTATGGTCAATATGTTCCTATGTTTATTTTTCAAAACAGAAAGCTGAGTTTTTGTGAAGCTGTCATGTGGATTTATTGACTAGAAATGGAAGAGTGCTTTGATTATCCACGAGGCCTTTCTTCTGTGTGTTTATCTCAACATAAATAGTTTAACATTTTGAGGTACAAGCTTCATCATTTCTAAAATAAAGATAACTATCAACATTTACAATTACTACAGCAATAATGGTAACAGTGCCTCATTTGCAGAGAAAGAATTGCTGGTACCATTAATGCTGTTGATAGCTGAGTATCCCCTTATTTTCATGTCTGGAATTAAGGGAAGTGGCAGGGACTTGAACTGAAAATTTTGTGATTAGGAAACCTGACATTATCAAGAAATAATCTCATCAAGTTAATTATGTTTCAATGTCAGTCACTATTTTTATTTCCTACATTTCATTTTATAGGATCAAATAGTCATATTTGTCATGTCATT
>JADRCC010556266.1:0-15025 GCA_019843855.1 Hylomyscus alleni | reverse complement strand
TATATTGATTTCCAAGATGGCTATACAAATTTGCACTCCCACCAGTAATGGAAGAATATTCCCTTGCTCTATGTTTGCCAGCATGAGCTGGCACTTCTGCTTTTGGTCTTAGCCATTCTGACAGGTATAAGATAAAATCTCAAGAATCCTCCTAGTGAAGGGATTGGAACCTTTGAGTTACAATTTGTTATGCTTACAAATGTGTGCGGGGATAAAGGTGAGGCAGAAATGGAGGGGGGTGACCAACCAACGACTGGTCCAGTGTGAGAAACATGCCACAAGAGTGAGACATTCCACTTCTGACACTGCCCAGAGGGTTAGGAACTAGAGCTGGGATAGCCCAGAGACCCTGGAGAGAACCACATGTGTAGGGGCGGCTGGTGGGGTGGAGGTAGTGGAGTGAATGAAATGATTCCTAATGCTATTCTGCTATACTATTCTGTATAGATTAGTGCCTAGCCCAGTTGTCATCAGGCTTCATCCAGCAACGGATGAAAACAGGTGCTGGAGTTTCTGTCATGGACTTTGAAACCCCCAGAATCATCACTCAGTACATTTTTTTTATTACAAATTTCTACTCATTAACCTAGTCTGTTATTTCAATAAATTAGTACAAAATGAACTGAAATACAGCCTAACAAATCTCAGGGATGAACAACACTATTAGAGACATTGAATTTTTAGTCCAACTTAAAACTCCTGGTCCAGCTGTGTATATAGGTGAGGTCCACCAACAGCAATGAATAGACCAGCTTCCAGGAAATGGAGAGTCTTCCTGTTTTGTTCTATAAGGCCAGTATTCTCTCAATATCAAACTGAATTTAAGAACAAAAATGACAGTACCTTGTGACCAACTGGGACATCCCCAAATTTCAAAATGGAAAATCAAGGCATATATATACACACACACACACACTGATTTACTGATCATGTATGTATCAGTAACATGAATCAGATACATATATTTGCATGTATATCTATATATATCAGTAAGGCAAATATATATACATATGTACATGCCAATTCTAAATTATATTTGGAAATGAAACTCTTAAATAACCAAATTTACTCTGACAAAAATAAAGCTCAGAGGGGTATGCACCTGAACTTCAAAGCTCATTATAGAGCTTTAGAAAAAGTATGCCATTCCAGTGCTTCTGTGAAGACAGACTGATCAAGGAAACGGCGTGAGTTCAGTGTCCAGTTGCTGAATCATTGCAGTGTGGTGCTTCATTAAAGGAAAAGCCAATCTTCCTGCGTATGTGCTAGTGATATGCTAAGAAAATGATCTTGAGTCTCATTGCAGACAACTACAAAATTAATTTTAAAAAATACATCTAATTCAAGAGGTATTCTAAACCAAAATGTAAAACCTAAAATAAAGTGACAGAACAATTATATAAACTCTTTATAATGTAGATTAGTTAGGCAGACATTTTCTGAATAAGATGAAATATGAAATTTTGTTGAGTTACAGCAGTGGTTCTCGGCCTTTCTAATGCTGTGACCCTTTTATTCCTCATGTGGTGACAACCAACTATGAAATTATTGTCATTGCTACTTCATAACTGTAACTTTGTTACTCTTATGAATCATAGTGTAATATTTGGGGTCACCTTAGGGGTCACCTAAGGGTGACCCCTGTGAAATGATCACAACCCCAGGTTGGGAGCCAGTGAAGTAAGAACATGGCTTGGTGTTCGTGAACCTAGTATTTGGGTTGCATTACTGGTTGTGTAGATTCTGGGAGAACCTGACATTTACAATTGGAGAATATACTGGGACAACCACACTCAGCAAGTCATTTTGGAGTGAAACTTCAAGCCCTATCCAGACATCCATCTGAATTGTATAAATGTATCGGACCCATAACATAGGCACTCATGAGGCCTAATTCACATCGAGGGGTTCCTAGAATGTCCTATTTTCAGTGAACTTGCTTCATTTTAGCATTTCAGTCCCCTTTAACATGTTCTATATGCTTTCTAATTCTATACACTCAACATCCTTCATTACAATACATGATTGGCTTATGACATCAGCTCTTTCATCATGGAGATCATCACTTTATTCACTGACAAGTCCCTGGCATCTGAGAAATTCTTGAACATAGTAGGTGTTTGGTAAGTAACTAGAATTTTCATTTGTGTAAGAGTTAACACCTCGCTGGTGTAACTGGATGTCTGCATATAGAAGAATGCAAGTAGATCCATACCTGTCACCCTGCACAAAGCTCATGTCCAGATGGATCAAAGACCTCAACATAAAACCAGATACAATAAATTTTATAGTAGAGAAAATGGGGAGTAACCTTGAACACATTGGCACAGGAGACAGTTTGTGTTTTCTGAACCAATACCAACCACCCAGACACTAAGCTCAACAATAAATGGGGCCCCATGAAACTGAAAAACTTCTGTAAGGTAAAGGACACTGTCAATAGGACAAAATGACAGCCTACAGAGTGGGAAAAAATCTTCACCAACCTTACATCTGACAGAGAGTTGATATCCAAAATATATAACAAAATATATAAATAAGAAATTGGGCATCAATAAACCAAATAACCCAATTAAAAATGGGGTGCAGAACTAAACAGAATTCTCAACAGAGGACTCTAATGGCTGGGAAGCACTTAAATACTCAACACCCTTAGTCATCAGGGAAATGCAAATCAAAATGACTCTTGAGACTTCATCTTACATCTATCAGAGTAGCTAAGATCAAAAACTCAGATGACAGCCATGCTCCACCAAGTGGAGCAAGGGATTACTCACTCCTCCATTGCTGACTTGTACAACCTCTTTGAAAATCAAATTGGTGGTTTCTCAAAAAACTGGGAATAGTGCTACCTCAAGGCCCAGCTATATCACTCCTGGGAATATACCCAAAAGATGCTCCATCATACCACAAAGACACTTGCTCAACTATGTTAATAGGAACTTCATTTGTAATAAACAAACTGAATACAACCCAGATGTTCCTCAAGAGTGGATAAAGAAAATGTGGTGTATTTACACGATGGGATATTACTCAGCTGTTAAAAACAGTGATGTCATAAAATTTGCAGGCAAGTGGATGGAACTAGAGAAGATCATCCCAAGTGAGATAACCCAGACCCAGAAAGACAAGCATGGCATGTATTGGTTATAAGTGGATATGAGGCATAAAGCACAGAATAACCATGCTACAATCCGCAGACCCAGAGAAGCTAAGTAACAAGGTGGGCCCAAAGGAGGATATTTGAATCTCCCCAAGAAAGGGAAATAAAATAGACATCAGGAGTGGATGGAGGGAGGGAACTGGCTGGGAGAGGGTGTAGAGATGGGGAATAGACAGGATCAAGTGTTAGGAAGATGGAGAGAGAACTGGAGTTGGGGGTGGAGCACATCTCTGTGCACACACCTAGGACAATGGAAACTCCCAGGAATCTGAGAATGACCCTAGCTAAGACTGCTAGCAACAGAGTTATGGAACCTGAAATGGACACCACCTGTAACCAGGCACAACTTTCAATGGAGGGATGGGGACTCATCCCAGTCACAAAATCTTCAACCCACAAATTGTCCTGCCTACAAGATCTGCAGGGATACATAGAGAACAGAAATTGAGGGAATGGCCAACCATTGACTGGCTCAATTTGAGATCCATGCCATGAGAGAGAGCTCACCCCTGACACTATTAATGATATTCCACTATACTTGGAGACAAGAGCCCAGCATAACTGTCTTCCGAGAGGCTTTACCCAGCAGCTGATGGAAATAGACCTACAGCCAAGCATTAGGTGGAGTTCTATGGAAGAGGGGTATCTAATGCCAAATGAAAGCCTTTTAAAAGGAATATTTGATTTGCTCTGTATTTGTGTGTGTGCATGCACTCCTGCGATCACAGGCATGCACAGCACACATGTGCCACATCACAATTGTAGAGGTCAGAGAACCTTCAAGAGTCACTTCTCTCCTTCTGTGGGTTCCAGGAATCCCCTTCATGTCCTCAGACTTTTTGAGACAAGCACTTTCACATGCTGAACCTCCCTTGTGTCCCTTGAATGCTTTTAGTGTGATCGAATGATCCTTTCCATGTGACAAGAAAAATAATAGTGGGAAGTTAGGGTTACCAAAGATAAGGAATTAAATTTATCTCCTATCACAGATCCAACCCCAGGCAAAGGCACAGATAAAACCTCATAGGCAGAACATCCAGACACAGGCTTCCCAGGAACATTTAAGTTCTGCCTAGAGAAGCAAAGCTTCTAGCACTTTACTCAAGGGAATGGTGGTATGTGCATCACAGTTTTCCAGAATTGTGTACTTTGGAGCAGAAATTCCAACATGGAGCTTCTGAGACCTCAGCTGGAAAGAATAGGACAAAATTGTGAGCGATGGATGATTCTCCTCTCATGTGGCTTCTTCACTCCTCTGCAGCATAAGCTGGGATGCTTGGAAAGCCCTCAGTTCTACTGAACAGTCAAAAGGATTCCTCCATTTGGCCTTTCCCCGCAGTGTAGATTTCTACTTTGACAACTTGGTTAAGAAAGAGTCTCAAAAGTAGTCCCTTGGAAAGCTAGGGAATATTACTCGTATTTTTCTAGCAAGTTGCAAAAATGGTTGGTGGCCATTTTGCTGTATTTGTTTTTTGTTCTAAGCAGTCACAAATATATCCCAATAAATTCCATTTCTTGACAGTAGTGGCATCAAAGAATTTGACTGAATTTTAATGTACAGGTATAAACTTGCAATTTCATTGACCTGTATTATAGTATACAATAGTGAGAGAGATGACACCTGGGCATATGGGTGGGAACAAGGTGACAGTACTGCTCTCACATGGGCAAGGAGGGGTGGTGGCAAGGTACACACAGAGGAGACTTTCTGCAACTACAGCAACTGGGACAAGATGTTTGGATTCCTGGGCATGAAACCCTGGGCATGTATGATACATCCCCAGCTCTCTTATCTTCTGTTCTGAGTCAGGGCCTTTTTATGTTGCCCAGGCTCACCCAGAATCCACTTGGTAGCTAAGGTAGTCCATAAACTTCTGTTCCACCTTCCGGTCTTCAGAGAAACTCAGATTACAGGTCTATGGTGCTATGTAAGGTTATGTTAAGTGTTAAGTTAGCCAAATTAAGAGAGGATTTCTGATGAAGGTATTTCTAGGCCTGCTACAGTGAAAAATTGCAGGCTTATTTTCTATGCCTCTCCTGCTCCAGTGTCTTACGAGCAGGTTATTAACATTTTTGCAAGAACTATTCTGAATTTTCGTGGGATGAGAGAAACAGTTGCTCTAATGCTAAGCTGTGGTGATGAGTTTGTGCTTTAAATTTTCTTGCCATGTTAACTGACTATACCCCAAAGCATGTGTTTTCTTTCCTCTCAAGCTTGTCACTTGCCCCCCATTCCAGCCAAGTGTGGCTTTAATTCCCTCCCTATCAGTTAGGCAGGAGTGTCAACACGTCTTTATTTCCCATGGACTGCCAATATCCTGTCAATTCAGCTTCTGAGACCCCTTGTTTCCTATCCTCCCATTGTTACACTCCAGAATGAATATTCCTTTAAGAAAGGGGTTGGTTATGAACAAATCTGGGCACATAACAGGTTCATAACAGTATCCCTTGAATTACCTTGTTAGTGGAATACATTTTTTTTCTGACCAACCTCCCTATCTGCTTGCCTTAAATAGACTTAAAAAAACAAAAGCAGAATAGAAAAACTTATCTACGGCCTTAGTTCGTTCATGTCAGCCCTAAGATGTCCAAACTGGAAAGTTTTTTTATATCACAAGCTATCCTCCATGCTCCATTGTTCCTATAAATTAGCCATCTCCTGCCCACATGCACTAGACATACAAATGTCCGTCCTCACAGTTTCCTGAACCCACTGTGGTTTCTTTGTTCTATCTATGCCTGTAATGTTCTTGCTCTTCTAATTTTCTGAGGTCTTCCCCCTGCCCTTTACAACTCTGATGCCCATTAAAAGAAGCTCCTGAGGTTCACAGATTATCACCTCTTGGGCTCACCTCTTGCCTTATGAACCTGTTTTGCCACCTGTGTCTTATGTTTTGGCCATAATAATATCTTAGCATAAGTCTGTTGACAGAAGGAACTGTTACTTAATGATCTGAATCCCCATCCCCGTGGCTCATTCAGTTCACTGTACAAAGCGAATACCCCCACATGGTGTAGGGCTGGATTGTTTTTGATGGTGAGGATGAATGAATTGCAGTTAATATGGCTGTGGTGACAAAGGCCAGCATTAATGAAGCCAAGAGAAAGGAGAGTGCAGGGCTTCTGGGAAGAGATGTGGTATGGGCGTTGCATGAGCATCATCAGAGTCACCCTGAAGCCACCCTCTACACAAGTGCTTCCTGAATTCTTTGGCTGTGAGAATGTTGGTTACTCCACATCTGGCCACCAGGTGACACCCGTGCTCTACCAGTGCTGGCCAGATTGACTTGTCAAGTTGCTGCTTAGCAGGCTGCAAGGTAAACTGCCCTGCCTGATAAAGGGTCAATGAAACAGCATTGTAGTGTCCTGAGTTGGGTCCCAGGGGCCCCAAATCCTAAACCACCACTTGTTTCTGCCTATCTTCAAATGGCCTCTGTGGAGGACAGCCTGCCAGCCTCCACACATTTCCATCACAGTCATTTCTCTCTCCTGCTTCCTGGGGCCAGTATGGCGGGAAGGGCATGCTGAAGACTTCTGAATGTCAGTCCCCACAAGACAAAACTGAGTCACCCAGTCTCTCAAGGCTAGGAGTTAGCCCTTCCACACTATACACTAAGGGTTACAGAGCTGGAGTATGTGTTCCCAGGCACTCAACCCCATGCTCAGAAATCACACAACATTTTGCCTGTCACTGGTGAACCATCCACTGTTCACATAGCAGGTAGCTTGCCAGAAATGGGTCTTAAGCAATGAGAAGGATAATCAGAATAGTGTGCTGTGAGGAAGGTGGCAGGGGTTTTTTGGCAGGTGAGCTGGGAACCTTTGGGGCTAGGCAGGCCATTGGAGCCATCAGACCTCTGGAATTTTCTTGAGTTGATTGCCCAAGCAGAGGCTTCTCTCCTCTGGAGTAGTAACCACCAGACCCTGCTCTTCAGTTTTGGTATTCTATTTGGCCTGCTTCCCAGGTGAAGGTTCCCAGGGGATTCACTTCACAAGTAGACTTATTCCTCTAGTTGGTTATGAGCTTGTAGAAAAAGGTTTAGTTTATCTGTTTTAATTACAAGATCAAAGGGACAATGATTATAGCTTTCATGTCACTCTGAATTTATGTATTGTAGAAATTGTTTCTGTGTATGTTTCTGGAAGACATGATGCCTTTGGGGGATTGATATAATCTTTTCTTGTCTAACACCTGAGAACACTTCATAGAGGGGAGAAGCCAATCTAGGCAGCTTCTGCCTGGTGTCATGGAGGCAAAAGATAGGGGTAAGGAGACTGGGATAAGGAAATGATAAAAAGCCATTAGAGTCTAACTCACAGCCAGGAGTTGGCTCTTTTTCCCTGGACCCATCTTCTCTACTTAAGGACACAGGCAGAACATAAACAAATCAAGCGAAGGATCCTAGGGCCCACAGCAAAAAGCAGAGACAGAACTGTGTGCTCCAATGATTCTAGCTCATGAATGCTGTAGGGCACAGGCCACCTTGAAGTCTAATTCTTGAGGTGAATGCCAAAACAATGCATCAGTAAAGGCAAGGCCAAGTGTAAAGGGGAGGGAGGGGCAGCTAGCATGGGAAGGAGACGGGCAGAACTCGGGTCTGCCAGAAGAGGCATGGCCTCAGGATTTTCTTATAGGTAGAACTATTTATAGATCTTGAAGTTCCTGATGGAGAGCGAAAAGCTGATCTAGAACCCACTGTTTACTCATGAGCCGAATGAATCCTACTCTAGAATGTATTCTGGAACAGCAGAGTCAATTGACAGTGTTTCCTTCCAAGCCACAGTCAGGGCAAAGGGTCATTAAATTTTAAATCATTTGTCTCACATGCCTGTCCCTCAAATAATGCAGACTGTGGGGGTTTTAGTTTCCATAGCCCAACAAGCTGTCCAGTGGTCTTTGGAGGTAGCATGCCACCTCTTCAAAATACTGTGGTCCACAGAGCCTAGAAAGAGGAATACTTTTTGCACTCATGACCCGGGCACCTGGTAAGGTAATGTGTGGCCACATAAATGACATGTGAGAAATCACTTTGCAAAGACTGAGTCACCAGTGCTGCCAGAATGAAACTGACACCCTCATTCATGTCACCATGGGCATCCCCACACTCTAGTCCTCTTCTGCACAAGTCCAAGGCTGTCCTGAGAGGAGTTCATGCTGTCAGTAACACTTCTGCTTCAGGACAAAGATTTCTGCCACCAAAAACTCAGTCTCTTCTTCAAAGACTTAAAGCACCATCACACTCTCACAAAACATGCTCAGGCATGAAGCAATTTGCCAGAGCTCTGGGGATATATGAAGGCAATGAAGCCCTTTTGAGTAAAATATCAGGTATAGTGTTCTCACAGTTTGTTGTTTAAGAGTTCCCCCAGGGGTGGGAGGCTGGACTTGCTTTAACTCTGGGGAATGCTGGTTACCTGGACATTTTTAATGCCCAGACCACCCTTGATGTCAAGTCTCTCTCCCTTCCTCTATTTTCAGTTGCTATCCATGTAGTTTGGGCCCCTTTCTCTGCAGAGCAAAACAAATTGATCTTTTCAAAGGTCCACATCAGCCAGTGGCTTTGTGTTCTTGACAAACACTCTCTCCTCTGCCCTAAGGCACTTGTCAAGGTACTTCCAGAACAAAGGTAAGTTGGGTTTGTTTGTTTGTTTGTTTGTTTTGTTTTGTTTTGTTTTTGAGGCCAGCAATTGAGCTAACATTTTCACCTCCTAACACTTATCATCGTAACAGATTCCAGAAGTGCTTTCAGTAGCTTTGATGTAGGGAATATTTTTGAATTGGGGAAAAAAACCCAGTGTCACAGATACAGTTATAAAGATTCAGAGTGATCTATAAAGAAGGGATAAAATTCTCTAAGAATCTAAGCAGCTCTTTCTAACAGTTTGCCTTAAATGAAAAACAAGTACACACTCTCTCTTTAACACCTAAGCTTCCTTTACAGCCAGGGCCTGTTGGTAGGAGGCCTTCTGTAGCTGAGCATCAACAAGCAAAGGTTCCTGGATAGAGTGAAGTTGGGGCTCAGCCTGATGTGCAGGGATCCTGAGGACTCTGTCCTCTGACCACTGCCACCTCAAAATTATAGTAATTTTAACTACCTACAGTCACAGGACCCTCACTGGAGTAGGCCTGTTGATATTCTCTCACAGATGAGGGGAAAGTGGAGGTCATTTGGCCCTCACTTGAGATTGTAGCCACCTATTCCCATCTGTCCTCTCCACTGCATATAGTCTTGGAGAGTACTAGAGTACATAGGAAGTGGAAGGTTACCAAAAGGGGTTCCATCATAAAGCTTTCATGAGGTTTCATGCTGGGATGGGGCTTTTTGGAGATGCCTCTTCTTTTCTGTCAACTTCTATGGTAATTATTTACCAATGCTTCTGTAAGTAGTTTCCATGCACCCGTTGGTTCTCTTTGGTGCCTTAGTTGGGGCAAATAGATATTTGTTCACCTCTTCCCAGGTGAAGCTACAACAAGCAAGCCACAAGTATGGAGGAACAGCTAGAATCTGGAGACACATAATAGATGTAATCATTAAAGACAGAAGGAAGAAAAGGAGCAGTGATGGAGTCTCCAGTGACTGGATCTCAAGCTCTGGCAAGCCTGAACCCTCTCTAAAACTTCATTTTCTTAATGGAGTAGGAATAGATACCCATCTTAAAAGGAAGAATAAAGACTTAATGAAAAGACTAGAAAGCCAGCCAGTGGCCTTTAATTCCAGCACTTGGGAGGCAGAGGCAGGTAGATTTCTGAGTTTGTGGCCAGCCTGATCTACAGAGAGTTCCAGGACAGTCAGGGTTATAAAGAGAAACCCTGTCTCAAAAAAAACCAACCAAACAAACAAAAACGAAAACAAAAAGACCAGAAGGCTGATGGAAAGTCAACAAGATAAGAAGCCAGAATCAGGTCAGAGGTTCATAGGCCTGATACCAACCTGTGTACAGTACTGGACACCCTACTCAATGTGGTCTTTATGATTTCTCCCAAATGTCAGAAAGAACAGCTTTATGTCCCTGCTGTTTACTTAGCATAAATGGCAAAGCACAGAGTGAGTCTCCTCTACCCATCCATCTCCCCACAGAGTTGAAGTTATTTTAGAAAGAGGCATGGTAACTCCCACTCTAGCACTCCATCGAGAGAGAGAGAGAGAGAGAGAGAGAGAGAGAGAGAGAGAGAGAGACAGAGACAGAGACAGAGAGACAGAGACAGAGAGGGAGGGAAGGAGGGGGGAGGGAGAGGGAGAGGGGAAGGGAGAGAGACAGACACAGAGGAAAGAGAAGAGAGAATGAATGAATGAATGAATGAATTTGGCAGTAGAAGTCGAGCCTAAGAAGGGCAGGTGCAGTTGATAATGAGAGACTATAGGGCTATGCTTGCTAATTTTAGAATCTTGAGTTTATAGACTACAGTTTTGAGTTCAACCACAAAGAACCTGGATGTAAAGAAAAGAAAGCTTGGAACGGTCATAATTGAAATCTTTACCACCCTCTTATACTTAATTGCCCTTTCTTCTCTCGCTTCCCACTGTTTCCATCTTGGCCCTATTATTGCCACTGAGGACATAATGACTTTTGCCACATGTTTCTCCCTCACAGGGAGAAATCAGTGGGCCTAACACACAGAGGAGTTTGAGTTCAAGTTTGATATTGAATAAATGAAGACTTAGCACATGGATGGATAGGGGCATAACTGGGAGGTTAGAGATCTAACAGACAAATGGGTTCTACTGGTCAACCCTCTCTTTAGTGATGATGACATTCTCACAGTGGGACCTGGAAAGGCAGAAGGTTGGTTTTGATTTCTATAGTTCTGCAGGCTTTTCACTTGGAAAACAGAAGAAAGGTCTATTTCCATGCTAGAGCCTTTGCCTAGCACATCCAAGACCCTGGCTTTCTTACAAATTATGAGGCCCCAAAGGACACACAGACACATAAGTGCTTTATGAAAGCCAAGGCCTTGCTACATAGGAACCCCACTGTGGGAAGAGGGGAAAGCATCCTCTTCCTCCTTCACTTCTGTACTCCTCCCCACTCTGACACTCAGCAGAGCCCCCTTTCTCTCTCCTCTCCCGTTTGACATTCTCCTCTCTTCAACATAGTTCCTTTTCTATTTCCCCCCATACATTTCCCATCCCATTATTCTCTCCCCTCACACTTGCCTTCTTTCACATTCTTCCACACCCTGACACCTTCCTCCCTACACACCCAGTCTCTCTCCTCCTCCTATGCTTTTTCTCCACAAACCTTCCTCATAATCCGTGTCCCCAGTGCATATTTCTCCATACTCTTCTGCCCTTCCCACACTCATCCTCCTCCACCCACCCTCCTCTAACAATCATCCTGCTCGATTCTCTCTCCCCTCGCCCACGTCTGCATCTTCCCTTCCCCTATCACCACACTCTACCCACGCTCATCCTGATTTCATATCATCATCCCCCTGCACACAAGCACACATACCCTTCATGTGTATCCTCCATAAATACTCCCACTCCACACAAACCACCATACACAGCACCTTTAGTTCCCAGCACACCTAGCTCCTACATGAAGAACAGACTCAGTGGGGACTGAGGTAAGCAAAGAGATGATAAAGCTGATTTTGAACATGCTGAGTTTATGACAGAGTATATCAAGCTAGAGGGTACCTGTAGAGTGAATGGGAGAAATCTCAACTATCAATAACAACTTTGAAAAGTTTCTGCATGATTATAGTTTGTTGTTAGGACTTATATTTAATTACTAGGATTAAAAACTGGAAGAAGCACTGGTTTAAACAGGATGAAATTTTATTGTGCTTA
Organism: Hylomyscus alleni; assembly: GCA_019843855.1. Classification (NCBI taxonomy): domain Eukaryota; kingdom Metazoa; phylum Chordata; class Mammalia; order Rodentia; family Muridae; genus Hylomyscus; species Hylomyscus alleni. The sequence goes on along the minus strand of JADRCC010556266.1, from coordinate 3,067 downwards.
ACATTAAAGGATATTGCATTGAATCCATGTACTGTTTTAGGAACCAAGGAACATGTCTCTTTGGTCCAGAATTTTGATATGTAATTTCCTTCCTAGAATGAACTTATATTCAAATATAGTTGCCAAAGCCTTGGTTATCTAAACACTCCACCACTGGTCACCAACATCTGTGAACTTCTCCCCACTGTCAATGAGTTCTCCATCAGACACTTACTGGATGTCCTGCTTTAAGTTAAATTTCTGTCCTCTCTATGTAAAGTCAGAGTGAGATATACCTGTAGTGTTTGGTCTTAGTTGTCTACTTGCTTGGGTTAAGACATCTCTAGGACTGGTGAGGCGCTGGCATGGTTACTGGTCTGAAACTATCATGAGTCTTCTTCGACAGAATATGTGAAGACTTCCTACCATGGTAGAGGAGTGAATTCCTTATTTCTTCCATTCTCTCTGTTCTGCTCACTGGAGGGACATCCCCCATTCGTTGTTTCTCAGGTTAGCAGGGACACTCTTGTTCTACAGTCACCTTCATGTAAATTAGTTAAACGTGATCCTCTAGTGGTTGCAGCCTTGCTGGTATGTGGTTTTGTCAAGGAGCCAGTGCTATCCCATTAATTAGGAAATGATACATTCATGCAGCTCAGTAGAGGCTTAATTTCAGCTCCCATTTACTCCTCAGTTGGGTGTCTCAACTCATACAGTGCACATCTATACTTGGCCTTGTAACTAATTATTCCGTTTCTGAGGAGTTCTCTGATCATAATCCTTGAACTGAACAGCTTCAGCAGATCTCATCCAGTAGGTGCAATTTCATGGGATTCAAGGATATAGGAGGGATCATGCCACTAGAGAGCTAGTGTCTGAATAGGTTGGCCCAAGAATACTGTATAGTAAGAGGTGAGCCTAGGAATCCTAAGAAACCTATATTTAATGGGTTAACGAGTGTGTTAAGCTTATCAATACTGTAACAAAATACCTGACAAACAGTTTAAAGCAAGAAAAATGTGTTTTGTTTTTTTTTACTTTTGGTTTCAGAGGTCCTATTTTATGGTCACTTGGTTCTGTGTTTCTGAGTCTGTACTGAGGCAGTACACAATACCCAGCAATAGGAGTATGTGGTAGAGGCCAGTCAACTCACAGGAGGCCTCACTGGAGGAGGAAAGGAAGGAGAAAAGAGGGAGGAAGGGTGGGGTGGGGAGGAGGAGGAAGAGGAGGAAGTAGAGAAGGAGGAGACAAAACATACTCCAGGGACCCCAGGGATTTTTCCTCCATTTAGGATCCATCTTCCAGAGTTCCATAACCTCGCAGAAGGGTACTCAAAGTGTAACTCCAGCACTGGATTCATCCATTCATAACGATGGAGATGGCAGGAGCCTGTCATGTCCATGAAACCCTCCAGCTGGTGACTGAATCTCATACTTGAGCCTGTGCTGGTACATTTCACACTTAAACTGCGACAGCTAGGAGTCACTAAATTACTAGAAGTCACTTAAAAAAAAAACTGCTGTAAATTTTAAAGCAGTTTTTTTTTTTAAAACTACTAACATGGAGAAGGTAGAAGTGAGATCTCAGAGGACAGAGAGCTCACACTAAAACCGAGACGAGAGGTTGTCAAAAGGGGACTCATCAGTATGAGGAGAGAAGGGTTAAAGTCGGGAAGGGTGGGAACACACATGGCTATTCACGCTGATTGCACCTTAATCCCTGGATGGCAGTTACCTCACATTACTTCAGAGCCTTAGGAGGCCGAAATGAGGAAGAGGGGTACTGTTGTTGCCTTTTGTCCAGACGAGGGTTGCTGCTCCTCCCCCAATCTGAACAATCCTTGCTTTTCCTTGAAGAACCTTTTATATTGCTTTTATGTTCCAGTTGCATATGATCTTTATAAGACTAAATTCCTGATTTCTTCTCCTAGACCCTTAGAATTTTTTATTTCCTGTCCTGTTGAATGAGACCCTCCTTGTGGTGACTGAATGTGATCTTGGAAGTTTCTCGGTCCTGAAATTTGCTGTGCTTATGTAATCACTGATTTTATTTTTAAGCATCTTTCTTCTGTTTCATACGATCTTTAACAGCCAGTATCATCTCTCCAATTTTGCATCCAAAGCACCTAGCTTAGCCAAAATGGATGCTGAATTGACTTGACTCTGCAGTTGGATTTTAACCAAGTATTGAAACACACAGTAAGCAGCCATATTGCACTTGTGAATGAATATCTGTATGTTTAATCTCAGCCAGGGTCACCTAAGACAAAAATTCCTACTTCAGAGCCCATGCCACAGCTGTCTTGAGAATAGATATTAGAGTTACAGTGTTCTAAATTCAGATATTGGATTTGTCAACTTTCTTTTGTCAACTGTAGACAACTTCCTTAATTATCAGAGCCTTGGATCCTTATTAGTAAATCAGAGTAAGTAACATTTACTTTATAAATTTGTTGTGAGGATTAACATGAGAGAAAGCCCATGAAAACATCTGGTAGAATATATTACACAGAAGCTCAACAAATGTCATGCTCCCTTTATTTCCACTTTAGGTAAGCTATGGTTCTCCTCAGGGCAGTACTGGTTACAGTTGTTGTGATTTCCCACTGCACCCTTTTATCCAAATTGGCATCCTGATCGGAATGATAAATTACACTGTTACTCTATTAGTGAGCCCTGATATGCCATCTAGATTACTGCCAATGGTGTAGACATTGTCTGATAAAATGACAGCTGAGGACTTTATTTCCAAATTGGACAACTCAAGCAGATGAGAAAAGCCTTGTTGGGACCCTGAAAGCCATCATCCAAGGTAGGTACATTTAGCAACAACCACTCTAGCTATTTTTCTGCTTGTGTACATCTAGAGGCAAGTCCAAAATGTCACTGGCCATCACTGGAAGGCAGGGGTTTTGCTTGGCGTATGGGAGAGAGATTTGTGGTACTACTCTGTTTATTTGCTGGCTGGCTTGCTTGTTTATTGATTGATTTATACAGGATTTCATGTAGTCCAGATTGATCTCAAATTCACTGTGTAAGTGAGGGTGAACTTGAATCCATGACCTTCCTGCCTCCATTTTCCAAATGCT